>JABUQX010031959.1:20000-28500 GCA_015478945.1 Trachelipus rathkii
TGCATAATTTCTTTGCCAAGAGGATAACTGCATAGTTGTTGCTGCCTAATTCTAAAATAGTATTACGGAATGGTAGTTAGTGGAGGGAGATTTTGAAGACAGTTATGGAAGATCGAAGTAAGCAAGTTAGATTTAAACCACTTTTTGTGCGGTTCACAGCTTCGTAAAGCGCTAACTCTATCAGTATCCATTCTCACCATACTTACTAACCTATTGTGGTCTCCAATATACTTTACATGTAGATTGTGTACTGACTCCCAGTATGCTTTATGAAAAAGGTTAGTCATGTCCAGACATGAAATTACGATTTACTGAATGGATTGACCTGAGGAAAGTCCAGTTGATATTTGCTACCTATTATTTCTGGATCTTTGAGCAAGCTTTGATGATGTTCCCACATAAGGTTGAAAAAAGCTAATTGTACACATAATGTCCATGTAATAGATAAGTAGTAAATGGTTTGCGCTTTAAATATGTGGTTCGTTTGGTGAAAGTTAGGATGAACAGGTTTGATCATGTCACAAACTAAAATGGCGTAAGTCCTCACCATGCACCGAGGAAATAGTGAAAAGTGGTGTCCCGCAGGTTTCAGTGCTAGGGGGCCAGCTTTGTTCCTCGTATTTATATTGATGATATAGACCAAGGCCTTTAATCTAAGGTTTTTATGTTCGCAGATGATAACAACGCCGTTCTTGTGAGTGCGTATTAAGCATAACGTTAATTTGAGCAGACGCGATTACTGATGTTAACATAAATTAAAGCTCATAAAATGCACCTTGAATAAATTCATTGGGTGGCTGCCCAGTCAGTGGGCAAAGCATTTGTAAGTGTGAAATGTTAAGTTTTCACCTAGGGTTACTGCAACTCCAAAGTATTTTCGTAAACTCATAGCACAAAATGGTCGTCCGATCTTGGCGCATTCTAATATAAAGTCTGTACCTGTTGACAACCAAAAAGAATTTTAGCAGGTGTGATGATTCTTATTAACTGTCTAACAGAAGTATTACAATTGTTGACAAATAGGCTATATGTTTTGGAAGCCAAAGATACCAGTTTGTTAGAGCAGTACCTATGATACCACAAACTCTTTTAAGAGACTAGTTTTCGCGTAGTTTATTGCCGAGATAGAGATCCGAGGCCGAATAAATGGTAAGAAATCAATTATGCGAATGTTGCAGTTATTTCAACACTCGTCTAACAATAAAATCATGCCACCATCACCTAAGCATTCCGCTCTGTCCCCCCATACGTTGTGGCCCTTTCCAAGACTGCCCTTTCGTAAAATGTGTCGAGCGACGTCAACCGAACTAATTGTAATAACTGTTTCCGCAACAGGACACCAAGTTTGGCGGTGGCAAATGCTTTTCTGGCCTTTTGTGCACCGGCGCAGAGGCACATAGTGGAGCGGCCCTGCTGAGCTTTGAGTATTAGACACCTGTTTCTGTAGCACCCGTGGACGGACTTTCTTCCTCATCTCTGTGGTGATTCTTCTGAATTTTACTTGTTTTCTTTTAACATTCTTCCTCCTTTTTTTTTTTAAGCCCTTCCCGGCTTGTTCTCTATTTCTATTTAAGCCGAAGTACAATTGTTTTGTGTTGAGCGAACGCTTAGACTAATTTATATATTTTTATTTTTGAGTTTTATTTTCCTATTATAAACATCACTCCCTCCCATTCATTTTTATATTTTTTTAATTTTTTTTTTACTTGCATTTTTTAGGCCAAATATTGGCCCACCGTTAGTCTATTTTGACTGTACTTTGTTTGCGAGCTCAACTCTGTGAGTTCTAAGGCCTCTTAGCACTCTTCAATACATTTTCCCCATGATGATTTTAGCAAACTTTCATTGATTATTTCCTTGTTTTATATCATTTTGGAATGAACAGACTCATTTTTTTTATACCATCTTTGCACTGACTTTCAACCCCCCCCATTGATCGACTTCCTTCAATAATCTGCAGCGCTTTTAATTAGTGCATGGCGTTCCTTAATCTATCAACTTGATTAAAATTGATTCCTTTTGTAGCCTCCCCAACTTTGCCCTCTAACATCCAACACAACCCAAAACATTCACACATTTGACATTTTTTTCACTCAACACAGAAAATCCATTGGATTTATCACTGATTAAATTCTTTGGAATTTAATTTCAAACGAAATGTTATTATATATGTAAAAAAATAATAAAAATAGCGTTGTATTATTGCTTGCAGCAATCTCTAGAAATTGACTATCATTTTTTTTCTTCAAATCTTATAGATTTGGCAACCTTATGAATCTAATTGCTACACTTTCAGTATTTATAGGTT
Source organism: Trachelipus rathkii (assembly GCA_015478945.1). NCBI lineage: Eukaryota > Metazoa > Arthropoda > Malacostraca > Isopoda > Trachelipodidae > Trachelipus > Trachelipus rathkii. The sequence goes on from JABUQX010031959.1 coordinate 22,309, forward strand.
AAGTTGTATTGCATTCCAGTTCACTTAGTTTAATTTACTGATTTTATTTCAGATCTTTCCTGACAAAAGTTAATTCTATTTCTTCTTTTTTAATGCTTTCTGGTAAAGCGTCATTTTGCTTCACTTACCAGAAAGCATTAAATATGAATAATTAGATGAAAAGGCACCTATAATGTCAGTTTGAAGAATGTCATTTGTTTATTTGACGAAGAGCTTGTTAACATTATTGTCATTAAATCTGAAGATGATTCAAGAAGAGAAAATTGCTTACCACGTAAAGGTATGTTAATTCATTTGTGTTATTACTTTTCACCCAGATTGATAGATCAATAAAGTATCATGCAGCAAATAAACACACTTTAATTTTCTTCATCAATTTCATTTTCTTTGGAAAGATGACTTGCATATGTTGTGCCTATTTATAAGAAAGGTAGTAAGTAAGATTTGGGAAATTATTAGTGCCAGTTTTTTTTTTTAATTAGCTTAATATCTTACGAGGTTCGATATTAAATTGTTGGAAAACACCGTACTGCAAATGGTCAATAGAGAAATATTTTGAAAAACAACAAGATTAGTGTTAAACATAAAAAACTGCTCAGTATTTTATGGTTTTAGAAAGTGTTAAGGTCATGTCAGCAACAAAAGCAATTTAGAACTTAGGATATATTTGATTTACTTTCGAGATAATCATTTTATGACCGAGGGAAAAATCAGTTGAGTGAATAAGTAAATAAGTTTTTAAGCCTTGATCCTGCAGGTGCCTTTGACTACGATTCTCCCACATAAGGCTGATAAAAAGTTATTGCAATGTGGTATAGATGAATGGTACATGGTTGGATAGATAGTGTAGAAAATAGTAAATAACTGTGTATAACTAGAAGGCAGTAATTTTATCATGGAGAAAGTGAAGAGAGGGCGTTTCCCGACAGTGGTTGGTGTCACGAGCCACTATGTTGTGCGCATTTTATATAAGATTTCCGAGACAATTTTAAAACTAGAGTTTTATAATGGTGTGCAGATGATTAACCAAATGGCTAATCAGTAAGTAACAGTGATGGATGTACTAAAGATTCAAAAATGTATAATCTTGATAACTTCATTTGGGGGAATGCAGATAAGTATGGCAAATTGAATTTTAAAATGGTAAATGTTAAGGTTTCTTCACCTAGGTTCCATTGTCAAATAAAGTTTTAAGCTACAATATAATGGATTGTCTTAGTCTGCTGGCACCAAAAAAGATTTAGGTGTGGATCATAAGGAGTAATTGTTGAGTTAGGCAATCTGTTTGTGAGAAATAGCGGGGAATAAAGTTAATGAGGATCTAGTTATATATAAATTTCTGCCATGTCGTTTATGACAAAAGTATATATGAGAAGTGATAAGTAGCAAAAAACTTGTGTAATTAGCTCTCGTTATAGCGCCAGTATTGAAACTGTGTAGCTTAGTGTGGTCCATATTTTGGAAAAAGACATAGAATATGCTAAGAGAGAGTGCATACGTAGAGCAACACTGGATGATTTTGGATTTGGGTGGTATGTGTCCTGATAGAGGTCTAGAGTTAGGAAATTTTCTGTAGAAACAGCAATCTTACCAGATCCTGTGGGTTCCCATCTGAATTGATGTTAAGTGTTTTTTTTAGAACTTATAATGTAAAAAAAAAAATATAAAGGTATGGTTTCTTTGTAGTACAAATTATCATAGATTTGACAATGGTTTTTTCTTCTTCAACTTAAGATTGATGCAATCTTTCTAATCTCTGGCGCAATGTTTAGGGAATTTGGGTTAAAAACTATGTATCACGGTTTTTAAAAAAAAAAACCTTCAGCATTGTTCTGACCATTGGGTCTTTCTGATGTCAGAAATTTAAATTACTATGAGTCAGCTTTCTTTACGGTTGTATTGGCCGTCCCAGGTACATTTACGTTGCCTCTATCTGGCTTTTTTCCGAAATCTTTCTGCACACAACAAGTTAACTCTCTTTCTTCTTTTTTCTGCTTTCTGGTCATCGTCAGTTTGCTTCCCTTAACCAAGAACGCAATTAAATATGCTAATAAAAAATAAAAGGCACATATAATGTTTAGTTTTGAAAGAATTTGTCGGTATTTTGTTTATTTGATGAAGAGACATAGTACATATGTTATTTGTCATTAATAAGATAGACTCATTAAGAGACGAATAAATTGCTCACAAACGTAAGTAGATTAATTTCATATTTGTTGTATTATTTCTTCTTTCATCAGCATCCTAGATGAGCTATTAATGCAACAATTAAACTCTTTCATTTTTTTCATCCATTTCACTTTCTTTGTAAAGATGACTTGCAGCTAAGAGTTTAGAGAGGATGAATTTTCTCTAAATGTTCAGTTGTAGAATTATAGATGCTGTTATACTTGCTGGACATGCCATTTAAATTAAAGTAAACCCAGCTTAACTTGTCAGTATAAGTTAAAGGGTAGCAGCAGGATCTGTTTGGGACAACAGTTAGGAATTCATTGACTTCTTTTCATTTTACCTATTTATGTTATTGGATATTGTAAGAAAATTCTAGTGTGTAATACAGAAATTTCATTAGACCATTTTTTGAATGAATTACAGCTCTCATATAATATATAATATCTATATATATTAATAAAAATACCATTTTAAATATAATTTTTCCTCCTTATATTAACCCGCATTATAAGACATCAGCTAATAAAAATGTCAACTTTTCTCATTGAGAACTACAACAGATGTCTATTCCGCAAGGTATTGTTGGCAATGCGAGGATTGTGCATTTTATAATATATATAGGCAATAACTATATATATATTATAATATAATAAATTATATATATATATATATACTATAGCCTTTATATTATTATATACTGAGACTTATAAATAACTATACCAGATATGTAACTTTATTTATTTATAAATCTAGTGACCAAATTTTCATAGAAAAAAATCACGATCATATAAGCATTTAGAAAAAACATATACATAATATATATAAATAAATATATATATATAATACTCGTAAGGCAAGTAAACCATTCATCTACAAAAAAGTAATTCTTTTGTTACTCTGCACCACAAGTATTAACTACTAAAGGAGAAATAGATCCAAAAAATTATTACATGAAAGTGATTTAGAAATATAAGATTTGCATCTTTCTGTAACGCAAATTTTTTGTTTATTTAAAAAATCAGATCCTCCGTTCCTTTGAATGACAATACTTGTTAATCTAACTCTTTTTTGCGATTAAAATCCCACCAAACATTTCCTATTATTATCTTGCATCCCTTGAGAATTTCTCTTCATTTAATGCTAAAAAACTAATGAAAATCCTGCTAGCAAAATATATCGTGTTCTCAAACACTATTACAAAAGGTAATAAGCCTGACAAAGAGCAAACAATTCAAGCAGTTCTCTCTATTGCTTCACAATTTAAATTTTTTTTTCAATTTAATTAATGTTCAAAGTAAAAACAACTCAAACCTTAACTAAATCATTAAATCCTCGCTAATTCCCGTTTACAGGGGTACTCGTTCAATAAATTTTAACTAATCAATAATAGAAAAAATGTAAAGTAATTATATCTGGGTGTGAGAGGAGTGGGGTTGTACGAATAAGCTTTTAGACTTATATTATCAAAAAAGAAGATCTCATAATAACTAGCCTAAAAAATTACCTATTCGAGGAAAGATCTGCACAATACCAATTTTACCATGAAGAGCTGATTTAAGATTGAATGCTAATTTTTCATACTTTAGATTTCTATATTTTGTTATAACAAAGACTAACTAATTAAAAACGAGTAAAGGTGTAATCACCAGAGCGTGGAACTGAGTGTGTCTGGGTTTGATAACGGGCACGCATTTATTAGGACGAGAGAAAGGCAGAATGTAAGTATTGGTTTTAGAGTTCTTTTGACAATAGAAAGATTCCTCAAACATTTTTTTTTGGGACAACTGCACCTAGAATTACCTAGGAGTCCCAACCATAATTTATTACATGAAAGTGATTTAATTAATTAATGCTACTTTTGTTTAAAAAAAGATTTTGAAATTCTTTCTTTTTGTTCCTAAGAGGTAATAGGTAGAGAGGAGGTAATGGTTAGAGTGAAAAAGGTATAGATAAAAATTACTGGTGAAATGATCAAGAACGAGATAAATAGTTTATACTGAGAAGGCGAGAATGGTGATGTCGAATGGATGGACCGTCATGTGTAAAAAAGCGTTTATATTATTAGAGGGTATACGAGTTCCCAAAGGGATTGGAGAGAGCGGTAAATAGTACCTTAATAATAAAGGTAAGGGACGAAGGGGCAAACTGAGAAATTATAGGGGGAATGATAGTTTATTGAGTGTGTAGGAGAAAGGTAATATCTCGGTATTCTGGTCGCGAAGAGTGCGGTCGAGAGACTGAAGGCACTGATTGGTGAACGAAGCAAGGTGCGTTAGGAAGTGGTAGGATGTGTGGACAAATCTTTAACATTGAAACAAATGAATTTGAGAAAAATTTCGGATAGAAGAAGAATAAATTTGTTTTAGGAGTTTAATGGATTTGCACAGGCGTATTGATACGAGTTAATAGGGAAGGTTTATGGCCGGTGTTAGTGATAATAGGGAAGGTCTAGGCTTCTGAATGGAATCAAAAGTATGTAGCACGATAGTGAAGCGTGTGTCAAGAATAAATGGTGTCAAATGGTGATTGGTTTAGATTAATAGCGAGTAAAGCACACGGGCTGTGTTGTCCCTGTGACGAAGATCTGTTGTGAATTATGAAACGAATTCGAGGTGGCGAGCTTCACGAAATGGTGTTAGAATGATGATGAATGGAGATGAGTGGAGGGTGCCCTATCCTATTATATGCGGATGATTTTTGGTTCTGTGTGGCCAACATCTGAAGAGACCGTTTGAGACCAAGGATTGGGTAAGAGAGATTGGCAGGGTTTGCTGTAAGGAGGGGCTTGAAAGTAAACCTAGATAAGAGTAAAGCGTTATGGTTGTGAGTCAGGACACTCCTCAGTGTGAAGTATGTTAGATGTGAGCAGCTCTGGAACAAGTGTCTGATCTTAAATATTTAGGGTATATGTTGATGAAGAAGGACGGACGATCGCAGAGTGTAGTAGGCAAAGTTTTGTGAATGGCAGAAGGTGGCTGGTGCAATTAAAATCGTTGGTGAATGTAAAGGGACTAAGCTCTTGAGTGTGCTAGGGTTTTAAATGAGGGCATGTTGTTGGCCAGTGTTATTTATCTAGTGAAGACTATGGTCTGGAGAATTAGATTCTAAAGTTTCCATGTTTCAGATGACATCTAAGGTGCCTGCTACCGTCGTGAGAAGAATCTGAATAAAGTCGATGAAATGAAACTTATTAGAGAGTGGTGTGGTGTGAAGAAAGGGGTAAATGCAGAGAATAAATGAAAGTATGTTGAGCATGGTTTGGTCAATGGAAAGGATTGATAAGTCCGGTTGGTTAAGCGCGATGTATAGTGGTGGAGTGTGTTGGGAACCGGAACCGGCTGGGAAACTGAAGCAAAAGTCGGATTGAATGTCCCAGTACAACGAATCGTTGGAAGCGAGAAAATGTGAGTTTGGGTAAGAGGCGAGAGAGAAAGGTGTATAACAGGATGAATGGCGGGGTTTTGTTGAGGGGTATGGGTTGATGGGCCCACCTGGGCCAGGGGATAACCCTTACATTGACGATCTGATGACATAGTGAGGGTCAATCGCTGTCCCATAAGCTTAGGGTGGATATTTCTGACGGCGACGAGTTCTCTGACTCACTAATTAATGCTACAGAGGGGCGGTAAGGCTGGGCTTTCTTTTCGGATTGTGTCATATATGTAATAATCTTTCTGGCTTTTCTTTTTTTCCGATGCTTTCGTCAATGCCACCAGAAGAATTGAAGAAACCAGAGAAGGAATAGATAAAGAAAGAAAGAAGAATAATATTTTAAATATTAAAATAATTAAACATTCACAAATAATTTAAAATCAAATTATTTAACAGCTTGAGTCACAAACTGAGTTATAACAAAAATGGAATGAAATATAAAAAAAATATCACACAACAAATAAACACTAATTTTCTTCATATATTTCATTTTCTTTGTAAAGGTGACTTGCATATGTTGTGCCTATTTATAGAAAAGGTAGTAAGTAAGATTTGGGAAATTATAGGCCAGTTAGCTTAACAACTCTG
>JABUQX010031960.1:0-12500 GCA_015478945.1 Trachelipus rathkii
GGGAGAGAGATAAAGCTGATAGAAATAATCAACAATCGATAACAGGAGATTGTCTTTGTAAGAGAGTAATGAATGAAGAAGCTGCTGAAAAGTGAGTAATTATTCATCCGTTATTGAAATTGGGCGTACCAGGTAAGGTTGAAAGCATCCCACTGTTACTGAGAATATCCCGGGAAAAAGCATCTGCGCACAATGTTAATCTGCACCCTCTAGAAAGATCAGAAGAGACACATTAATTCACTGTTAAAACAGAAGATGGCTTTGCTGCCAATCACTTTCCTTGATTCTGTCTGCAGAAAGCTGAGACGAGAGGTTTGTGATCAGTGCACAAGATGACATTCCTCCCTTCTAACTATATGCTTGAGAGAACATGAAGTAGTAGCACTGCTAAACCCTTCACGGGTGAAAGCTGAAGTATGCTTCGTTACTTCCCGAAGCTTTTTGTGAAAGAAATCTATAGGTACTCGCATCATCTTAACATGAAGAGCTGCTCCTATGGAAGTCTGGCTGAATCCTCTGATAAGTACTAAGATCGGTAACATCTGTCAAATGAAAATGAAGAATTGGTTGACGTTTCTCCTAATTTGATTCTTTGATTTTAAATGAAGGATTCTTCTTCTCGCTCTGGTCGCACGTAAGGGACGTACGCTTTTGATGTGGTATTTGCGTTTTTCCTGATAAACAGAAAGACAGAATTTGTAAGACAAGGGAATGAATGGGATAGTAATCCTATCATCTCCCAAGAATATTCTAAAGAGCTACTAATCCTCGAGGAAGAGGGTACTTGAAATTTCTGACGTTTTTTCTGTAAGAGGGGAAATTCAATCCTGAAGACATATGATTCCCAAATAGTTGAAGATCACTGAAAATTCTCATTTTCCTAAGTGAGATTTTGAAAGATTTCCTGAAGAGCCGTTTGAACTAAGCTGGCTCTGAAATGTTATTTATGTTGTCCGATTCTTAGATAGGCGTAAGATAAATGGAAGATATCAAAAAGTAGAGTCCCTTTAGGCGTGTGAATGTTAGGGACAGGCATTTTGAAACCAAAGCGGCAAAGAAACGTTTCAAACAGGCCGAAAGAGTTGTAATGGCTGTCTTTTCGATGTCCTCCAGTCGTATTGGAATTTGATGGTGTGCCCTCTAAAGGTTTTATTTTTGCTGAAGATAGCTGATCCCATGTAGATCGTTGTGGAGAGACTTGACGTGTGAGGAAGGAATATCCAGCCCTATAATTATCAATGGATTCAAAGGATATGAAAACGTCAAGTTTAATGGGTGAAAGCTAACAAAGGAAATTCCTGAAGCAAAGATGAGATATTGGAGTCCTCAATGATAGAGTTGATTTGTAAGGAAGGAACTTCTGTCGAGAGAATTTGAAAGAGGTGCTATAAGAGAACATATTCGTTCTCTTGCAGAGTTTATTTCCCACATAATCTGATGATTCTAAATTGGTAATTGATATAGAAAATTCCATACATGTCAATATTGGCATTGCGATGATAAAGGCTACAATGAAAGTCCAATTAAGTTCTCGACGAAGCTTCTTGATTGTTACATAAGTTGCTATTACACAATGACACTTGGGAGGCGAGCCATTGGCAGCGGAACATAGTTGGACTTATTAGTTGGCATAATGTGATGGTGGACATATTTTGTGGTTGTAGCGAATTTGAGGATTGGAGGGTAGGCTTGAGTACGGGTAGGGTCTTCCTTGTGTCTCAGTAGAGTGGAAGGGGATGTTGGAGGCGTGCGCTGTGAAATTGTTGTGTTGATATAGTTTAGTTGCTGGATTTCTGGTATATAGATCTGTAGCGCAGCATACTAGGGGTGTTGTACTTTTGGTCTGCTTTCATTAGTTTGTTGTCCTGTTGGGGTGTGCGAGGAGATGAGCCTAGAAAGAGGACGAACGAGGGGCGCACCTTAACATAGACATTTTATCAGCGCACTTGCGCATGGCCTGCATGTCTTGCGCTGTTGAGTGAAGTAAATGTTAGCTCGTGGCAAGAACGTGGGGTCTTTGGTTCTGGTTATTTAGACGAAATCCTGGATGTATTCCTGTAGCTGATAGTGCTGCTGTTGTTGTTGTTGTTGTTGCTAGTGCTGCAGAAGTAGTTGCTTGTGTAGTCGTTGCTGTGGACACTGCCATACCAGGTAGCGGACGATACCAAAACAATCTAGATCGTTACTAATTTCTAAAATTGTCTCTAAGGCTATAGGTGCTGTTTTTGCGCAGCACAGTTGGTCGATAGTGTTGTTTGAAAAAGTCCTTCAAAAAACTGCATTTCGATGATTCTTCTCAAAATTTTTCAATTTGTGTCATATGAAGCATTTCTCGAGATGAATCATAGGTTTCCACTGTAAGCGTCGTTTAGGCATAAATTCATCTGAAGTAATTTCAGTCTTGCTTTTCTCGTAGATGGTAATAACTGCTATCTTCAGCGGAGTGCACGCTTGAGCATCAAGTCCTGGAGAGGAGATACGATCCGCGACATCTGTTGGGGGCTGGGAGAGAGCGTGGAAACACCTCGTCTTCTCCGAGGTTATTTTGATAAGGTGAACTGTGCCACTAAGACTCTGAATCTAGGTTAGAGCGGAGATCTCGGAAAACACGGGAGATTTAACCTTGATCCCGGCGATGGTCTCACCTTCTTCTGCAGGGGCCCAATAGCACCATGCTTTAGGGATGCCCGATTATCTGAAAATATGCGATAAATCGATTATATCGATATTTAAAAAAATATCATATCGCCTCGATATTGATCGCCAAAAAATATCGATATTCGATATATCGATATTTCGATATATTATAATCCGATCTATATATTTGATCATATTATAATCGCAATATATATTATAATTCCAATATATATATAATATTATATATTATATATATACTATATATATAATAATAATATTATAATTATACTATATATATTATATATATATATACTAATATTAATATATATATAATATGATAACTCCTCCAGATTAGGCTACCACATAGTTAAGAACAACGAATAGCTTTACACTAAACAATTAAGATACATTTTTTGAATCAGGGGCAAATTTCAGTTATGAAAAAGTACAAAATAAATTAAAACTAACAAATAAAAAATTAAAACAAAGTTTGGGATGTACAATGTTTTTTTATTTTTACAGACGGCAGGTAAATGGTTGTAAACAGATTTTATTTGCGGTGTTTAAATCATCGATCATGTTAGGTATTTTTATCAGTATTCACGGGCTTATACTAGAGAGAGAGAGAGAGAGAGAGAGGAAGAAGAGAGAGAGAGAGAGAGAGAGAGATGAAGAGAGAGGAGAAGAGAGAGAGAGAGAAGAAATGAGAGAAACGGGAGAGAGAGAGAGAGAGAGAGAGAGAAAGAGGAGATGAGAGAGAGAGAGAGAGAGAGAGAGAGAGGAGAGAGAGTTGAGCTTAGGTAGGGGTAGGAGACAGAGGAGATGAGGTCTTTAACGTTTATAAATATGAAGCAGACATATGTACAGAAGAAGAGAAAAAGTGGTAGAAATGGAAAAAGGATCTTCACTCTTCAGTCTTCCAACTTTCAGTTTCCAACTCCAAGAGGTTGAAGACGAAGTGTGTGGCTAAGAAAGCGTTTGATGTTGGATCTTTTGTGAGGTGTAATCTGGGGTGTTGTTTCTGTGGATTCGGTTGTTTTGTGGACGCAGTGGAATAAATTATAATAAGAAAAATCTCGTTTCACTAGATGAATAAAAATAATCATAAAAATTCACTTTTTTTTCGTATTAAAAATGAAAAATAACTATTAAGTATTAGTGAAGCTAGGCAATCTCAAATGATTTTATTGTTAAGTACAATAAATATTGATTTCTAATAAACGAATTAATTTAGAATGGATGGGGGGTAAAAAAAGACAACTGATACTGTGGACGACTCAGGAAGTCTGGATCTTAAGAAAATCCATCTAAATTTTATGTAAATAAACATGAAATAGATATTTAGAGAAGATTCGAACTGAATCCAGATTCGATCTTATCAAGTAAGAAAAAGCTGTAGTGAAGTGTACGCTCAAAATATATCTTTTAAGTAATAGCTCTTATAAAATCTTAATAGGTTAATCACATATTTATAGAAACAATTGTAATCGGCAGTAGAATGATTTTAAACTAGTCGGTAACTCGGTGGCCATCAATGGTTTGTACAAACTGTAAGACCATGTCACAAAGAGGACACTGGTTCCTGGTATTGTTAGATTTGCCTGCGAATGTGATCTAATCGCTCGTCCATTCACTTTGACACTGAACACACTGCCACGAGAGTACGCGCTAACTGCAGGATCAAGTCGCTGGTCTCCGACTTGGACTGGCAAAGTCTTTTAACCATTTCGTCAGAAAATAAATTAAATTGATTCAATTGATATTTCAGTGAACAAAGGAAATTCTGAACTATGATAGGCCTATTTTTAATTCCTTCCCTTTTATTCAATGTAACTCAGTGTATTTACCCTTTAATTATACTATATATATATATCATATATTATATGAATATATATATTATATATATATATATATATAATATATTTATATATATTAATAATTATAATATATATAATTAATAATATAAATATATAGTATATATTATATATATATTATATATATCTAAATATATTTATACAAAGCCAATACTGTTATCCATCTAAATGCATTCCTAAAAAGACTAACTGATTGATATGATCGGAAGTCAATCTATTCCTGACGAGACTGTGAGCAAACATTGTTTAATAACGATACTGTTCGTTTGACGGAGACTGACTGTCGGCATTCTTACAGTAAAGATATTTCATTGCTAACATAAACAAAGCAGAGAAAGCATTTTTACTATCTTCCAAAATTTTTGGGTCGATAATATCCCTTGATCACTGAAGTAGTGATTAGTGGAACTACTCAGATGACATCTTGACCTATGTGGTAATGTGTCAATGGTACCGAAAGTACGAAAATTAAACCCCATTTTTCGGTTTATTTATGACACACGACATTGGGGACGAACGAAGAACGAAGATTATATTTTTTTTGACAAAGAATATCGGTTTTCGATTATTAAGTAAAATAATATCGTAATATCGATTGATAGTAGCCTAAGAATATCGCCCAAATAATATTGGAGTTATATCGAGCCAAAAATTCGATATTGTCAAATATATCGATATTTTTGCCATCCGCGTATGAATGATTTATTTAGTGTGTATAGCAACCATAAAACATATTACGTGGGGTTCTTCTTTAGCCAACTATGTCCAAAGAAATATGCCTTATAGGGTCAACATTTTTTTTATGTTATTTTACTTGGAATTTAGTTCATAATTGAAACAATATATGTTTTATTGATTATTTGCGATGGTAATTAATACTGATAATTGTAACTTTGTTATTTTACGCATTCTGTATAAATTATTTGCGAAATAATATGTTGATTCTAATTGAAATTTGTATGCCAAACAATCTATGATTTGGACACATACACACATACAAAACAGCCACTCTTTCGCTCTCGCTTTTCGTCCGGAACATTATAATGCTTGTAACTCGATTAAAAAAATTTTCCGTCATAATATGTAATAAATTGTGTAATTGTAGAATAATATTGTATTTTGGCATTTTAATATCATATCGGTATATTGTTGATTAATAGCTTTTACTTAATAAGATATTATTGTTACTAATTGCATTACTTCACAGTAAATGTGTACAACTGTATATAAATTCAATAAAAATTAATAATTGGATTATTGGTGCTTAAACTTTAGGTCAGCGTAAGGCTTTCTGGTATAACTGAAGAATTGTTTATATAAAGAGTAATATCAGCACCAAAGGCTTAGTGTTAATCGTCGTACCTAATAAAAATAAGTTCTTAAAAAGGCCCGGGTTATATACATGGATCGTACGGTTTATTAGCCCGAAGTACCGATCAAAGCGTCTCATATAGCTTATTGTATTTGGAGACGAAGTAGGCTTCGGCAGAGAAAGATATATACGAGTACACTTTGTAGATACTAGATCCCCCCAACGTATAAACGAATGTCTCATTCGAGGGCTATCAAAAGAACATCAATCATTTACTATCACTGTGCAGTGGTGGGAATATTTCGCATAAATAAAACTTTAATTTGCAACTTGCCGAAGTGTGAGGAGAAAAGAAATTAACTCTGCCTCAGCACTCCTACCAATTCCATATATTATATCTATATATTATATATATAATATATATTATTATGTTGTATATAATATATATATATATAATATATATAATATATATATATTATATATATATATATATATATATATACAATTAAATTTAAATATATATATATATATTAATAATATATAATATATCTAAATATTATATATATATATATATAATATATATATTAATATATCATATATATATATATAATATTATGATAATATACATATATATATATATATTATATTCTATATACTATATATTATACTATATATATAATTATATTAATATATATTATTATTTATATATATATATAATATATATATATATAATATATATTTAGTATATATATTATATATATGATATAATATATATATTTATAGTTATATATGAATATATATATATATATATTATAATATATATTATATATATTTATATTTATATATTATATATATTATATATATATATAAGTATATAATATATATATATATATATATATATATATATATAAATATAATTATATTAGTATATATATATATTTATATATATATATAATATATATATATATATAGTATATATATATTATATATATAATATATATATATATTATATATAATATATAATATTATATATATATAAAATTACATAATATATATATATATACTATATTATATATATCATATATATCTAGTATATTATATATTAGTAGTAGTAATAGTAGTATATATATATATTATATAGTATTATAATTATATATATATATATAATATATATATACATCGATATATATAATTATATATATTATATAATATATATATAGTATAATCAATATTATATATATATCATACGTATTATTATAACCGGGGTTATATTGTATTGTATATATATATATATAATATACTATATATATATATTAATATATATATTATATATTATATATTATATATATATATATATATAGATTATATAATTATTTATATGTATTTGTATTATATATATATAATATTATATATATATATATAATTTATATATATATATATATTATAATATATATATTATTTATAATAATAGATATATATATATATATAATATAATATAATATTATATATTATATGTATATATATATATATATTAAAATATATAATATATTATAATATATATATATAGATATATATATATATATAATATATATATAAATATATATATATATTGATTATCATATAATAATATAAATATATTATATATATTATTATATATAATATATTATATATATAGTATAATAAATAATATATAATCTATATATATTATATATATATATTATATATAATATATATATATATATATATATATTATATATATATATATAATATATATATTATATATATATATATAATGATAGTGTGGGGATTAGAATATATAATGATAGAGTGTAGGTTTTAACTTTTATATTTTATATTATGCATTTTAACTTCTTTATTGATTAATGTTTGTTGTTGGGGGGTATATTGGTGAGCGGGTAGGTTGGCCTTAGGTGTGTGGGAAGTGCCTAGGGTGGGAGTCCCATAAAGCGTGCAGCCTGAGTGTGTATTATATAGAAGAAGGGAAAAGATGGGGAGGAGAGAGGTAATTAGGTTGGGATGTATGAACGTGAGAGGGGTAAACGAGGATTTGAAGAGGAGGGAGGAAGTGGGGTTAATGTTTGAAGAAAAAAGGTTGGATGTGTTAGGGGTGACAGAAACTAAGCTGAAGGGAAAGAGGGAGATGGACTTTGGAAAATACAAGGGTATGAAATCAGGGGGGTGGACGAGAGAGTGAGGGCGAGGGAAGGGGTGTGAATAGTTATGAGGAAAGAGAGGTGTGGGATAAGGTAAGTGTGTGCAACCAGGTGAGTTCGAGATAATGTGGGTAAAAGTGAATTTCGGGGGGGAAATGTGGGTTTATATGCGCATATGTACCAGTGAATGGAGCGAGGGAGGAGGAGAGAGAAAGAATTTGGAGTGAGTTGAATGAGTGTTGGGAAAGTTTGGGGGTAAATGATAAAATTTGTCCTATTGGGAGATTTGAAAATGCAGGACTGGGAAGGAGGGGGTGGGAATGAATAATAGGACCGATTTGGGGTAGGGGGAGAGGAATGTGAATGGAGAAAGTCTGTTAGAAGTGTGTGTTGAAAAGAAGAATGATAGTCGGGGAATACTTGGTTCGAAAAAAGTGAAATCAGATAAAGTAACATGGAAGAGTGAGATTACGGGGGGGAGGGCGGTACTGGATTAGTGTGTGTAAATGGGAAGGAAAGAGGCAGATTACTAGATGTAAATGTATTTAGAGGGGCGGGAGGGGGATATCGGATCACACTATTTGGTTGTTGCTAGGATAAGGGTGGGGGGAGAGGTGATGGTTAGGAAAGGGGAGAAAAAAGGAGAGTAGAAGTGATAAAGGTGGAAATAATTGGATGAGACAGTGTGCAAGAGGGAGTTTAGGAGAGGTATGGGGGATAGGTGGAGAGAAAGTGAGAGGGAAGGGAATTGGGGAGGTGGAGGGGGTGTGGATGAGATTTAAAGAGGCAGTATGTGGAGAGGCTAGAAGGGTATGTGGAGTAAAAGGGGTGGGTGCGTGCATAAAAGGAGTGAATGGTGGAGTGAGGAGGTGAGGGAGGTGGTGAAAAGGAAAAGGAGGTTTATGTGATATGGTTGGGAAGTAGGAGGGAGGAAAGCTGGGAGGAATATAGAAGGGTTAGAGTGGAAGAAAAGAGGGCGTTGAGAGGGCGAAGAGAAGAGCAAAAGAGAGGTGTAAGAAAAGTGACGGTAAAATTTTGAATCGGGGGGAGCAAGATGTCTGGGAAGAAGTAATAAAAAGAGAAGAAGGAGGGTTGGGGGAGGGATTAATGGAGGAGATGGGGAGTGGATAGGAGGAGAGGATGGGGTGAGGAGGGGGGGGGGGGGAAGTATTTTAGTGGATTATTGAATGAAACGGGTGGGAGAGATGAGGAAGATTTGCAAGAGGTGAAGATGGGGAGGAATTGGGAGGGAGGGGGAGGATGAGATACAAATGGAGGAAATTATTTAGGGCCTTGAATAAAGGAAAAAAGGGAAGTCCGCAGGTCTGGATGTGTGAAGATAAGTTGGAAATCGTGCAGAAGGAGGATAGGGTGGAAGGAGGCTGTATAGGTTTATATAATATAATGTGGAGGAGTGGGGAGGTACCCAACAGATTGGGAGGATGGTTGTTGGTTCCCCTGTATAAGGGGAAAGGGATAGGATGGAATGTGGGAATTATAGAGGTATATGTCTTTTAAAGTGTGGTAGGGAAAGTGTATGGGGGAATACTGATTGAGAGAGTGAGAGGTTTAACGGAGGGAGAATGGGGGAAGAACAGGAGGATTTAGGAAGGGAAGAGGGTGTGTGGACCAAGTGTTTACACTACAAGATGCTTGTGGAAAAAATATAGAGAGAAGGGAACGTGTAGGGTGTTTTAGATTTAGAGAATAGCATATGATAAGAGTGAAGAGGGGTGAATTGTGGAGGGTGTTGAAGGAAAATGGAGTGGGGGGTAAATTAGGTAAAGGTATTAGGGCCTTTTATAGGAATAGTAGAAGTGTGTGAGAGTGTTAGGAGGGGAGAGTGAGATGTTTGGGGTGGTGAGAGGATTGAGGCAGGGTGTGTAATGTCGCCGTGGCTATTCATTTTGTTTATGGAGAGTGTTTGCAGTGGAATGGGGAGGGAGGGGTGGGGGGTGGAATTGCTGAAAGGGAATGAGAGAAGGGAAGTGAACATGAGACGGTTTGCGGACGATACTGCCCTAGTGCGAAGAACGTGGAAGGGCTGAGGTATTTGGTGAGGGAGTTTGAGGAGAATGTGTGGACAAAAGGGGCCTAAAATAAATCCAGGAAAGAGTAAAGTGTTAGTGGTTGAGGAGGAGGAAAGAGAGGAAGGGGAGGTTAGAGGTTAGAGTAGGGGGGTAGTATTGGAAGAAGTAAAGATTTTTAGAGATGGATTGGGTAAGGGGGGAGGATATGAAGGAGGAGATAGAGCATAGAGGAGGAGAAGGAATGAGAGCTTTGAGTGGTCTGAGAGAATTATGGAAAGGGGGGGATTTATCACAGAAAATTAAGATAAGTATGTTTGAAAAAAATTTGTGTACCAGCGGTGTTGTAATGTGGGTGTGAAACGTGGGGGTTGAATGCCAGGTCCAGGAAGAATTTGGAAGTATTTGAGATGAAGGGGGTGAGAGCGGTTTGTGGGGTTAGCAGAAGGGAGAGGATTAGGAATAGGGTGATAAGGGAGAAATGTGATTGGAGGAATGGGTTGGTGGGAAGAGCGGAGAAGGGAATGTTAAGATGGTATGGGCACCTAGTGAGAATGGAGGAACAGAGAGTGGTTAGGAGAGTTTGGGAGGCGGAGGGGATAGAAGGAGAGGAAGGGGGAGACCAAGAGGGAGGTGGATGGATGGAATAAAGGAGATGCTGGAGGAGGGAGGGATGAGGGAGGAAGAGGATAGGGTGTTGGCAGAGATAGAGTGGGGTGGAGGAGGTGGGTGGGGGAGAATGAGGGGAAGTGTGAATGAGAGAGGCTGTACGTACCACTCCCCGCTCAAGCGGGAAAAAGTGTTGGCAAAATAAATAAATATATATAGTATATATAGTTATATATATATCTATATATATTATTTTAATATATATTATATATAATATATATATATATATATATATAAGTATATATTATATATATATTATACATGATACACATATAGTATTAATATATTACTATATCCTATCTAATATATATAATAATAATATATATATAAAAAATATATATCCATATATATATATATATATATATATATATATATATATATATATATTATATATATATTATGTATATATATATATATATATATATATATATGATATTAATATAATATTATATATATTATATATTATATAATATATATATATATATATTAATAATATATACTATATATTATATATATATCTTATAATATATATAATATAATATATATATATATATAATATATTATAATAATATAATATATATATATATTATATTAAATATATATATTATATATATATAAGATATATATATATATAATAATTATATATATATATTTACATATCTTTATTTAACTATATATATACACATATAGATATATTTAACATATATATATATAATAATATATTATATATGATTATAATATATATATAAGGTAGATATTATATATATATATATATTATATATATATAGTAGTATATATATATATTTGATTTTTCTTTGGTGAATGAAGATATACTATGATTTTTTTTTCAACTTCCAAATATTTGTTGCTAATTTTGGGTGGAGGATGTTTTGTTTTCGTATCTGTGATAGAATCAGTGGACAACTCTGCATGTAAGTTCAATGGAAGAAAATGAGTATTTTATATATATATATATATATATATATATATATATATACATATATATATATATATATATATATATATATATATATATATATATATATAGAATATATATATAATACAGTATATATATATGTATTATATATATTATATAATATTTAACACTATTTATATTTTGTGTTATGTTATTTATTTATTATCTTCTATAAAAGTTGTATTATTATAATATATATATGTATATATAATTATATATAATAATATATATAATATATATATATATTATATATAATAATATAAATAATAATCATATTATATATAATAATTATATTATATATATATATAAGGCATTCAGTATCGATCTTTTTCACCGAAAGGTAATATTTACTGAGGAAAAATTATTTTTCCCAATTTAGAAGTTTTTTTTTTTTTTTTAACAATAAGCATGAGGATCAAAGTTGCAAGTAATAAGTTTTACATCTATTATTACCGTAAACGCACTAAAATAGTCTTAGTTACTTATTTAGCTACTTCTTGTACTTAACCTAACTAACTTACTTAACTATTAAAATATTAACCAGGTATCGGTAGTAAATGTAAATTTATTTTTATATCTGTCCTTTAAAAATTTTTCTTCTCTTTCTCAAACATTTGCAGGAGAAAGTGTAACTAAATGTCCATTATATATAAATATATATATATATATATAATAATATATATATATATATATCTTAAATTCTATATATATATATTATATATATATATATATATATAAATATATGGTATATTATAATATATACTATATAATAATATATATATATATATATACTATATATATAGTATATATAATTATATATAATATATATAT
>JABUQX010031960.1:20000-27500 GCA_015478945.1 Trachelipus rathkii
TACCACCAGTATTTTCAGCATGATTCGCTCACACAGCAGCAGGGCTTAGGGAGGTGTATTGCTATTTTATGGCACAAGTTCAACAAATTCCTCTTATGCTGAAGAAAGGGAAAAGATGTCCTTGGTGAGAGGAGTGCTGGTGTTGGTTCGCCAGCAGTCCATTGCTAATTTAAAATCTCGCCTAAATCATTCTGCCTCCCTTATGAAAATATTTTGACCACCTGTCCACCCATAAGAGGTCTATTTCGTCCAAGACATTAGTAGAATCCTCCATGAAAGCCTCGACTCCTGCAGAAATTGATCAATTGAAAAAGAATTAGGTACAATAGCAAGAACATCATCTACATATCTCTTCCAGAAAAGAGACTCCTACATCAATTGGAAGTCTGGTCTCCAAGAACTCCATGTAAATGTTTTGCTATGATTGGACTCAAACTACCCCATACTCGTACCAAATATTTGGCGAAAAAAAGTATTACGAAAAGTGAAAGCATTTTGTGCCATCTGTATCATCCTGCTTGAAGCAGCTAATAAAATAGTGGAATAGGTATTGGAACCATATGAGGTAGCAAGAATCCAGTCAAAAATTCAAGTAAATGAGGAATAGGAACATTGGTAAAAAGGCTAGTGACATCAAAGCTAACCAAACAATGATTGTATGGAACAAATCTTCCTAATTTTTCAAATAAATTTCTTGCATTTAGAATATGTGAAGGAGAAAAAGTTCCCATCAAAGGTGGACAGAAAGGAGAGGGACTTAGGAAAATTTTGAAACTCAGGAAAAAAACATATCCTTTAAATGAAGAAATAATTGTAATTTCTAAGTGGAACTCCTTCTTTAAGTAATTTGGGAATCCCATATAAATAAGGGAGTGTTGGATTGGACACCAAAACCTTTTTAAAAATATCAGTAAGTATCAAAAGTTTGATATACCTATTGAATGAATATATCTGTGAATTAGAAGGATCAATGTTTAATTTTTCATAACATTTACATCATTAAGTAAAGTATCAATTGATTGGTCCTTTTCATTTCTACAAAAAATAATTTTAACATTTCAGAAGGATTTTTCAATTTTTGATCCAATCATTAAAATTTATATCAGATCATATTAAGGACTTACTTTTGAAGCCTTGTATTTTTGGATGTGATAAAAAAGGAATAAAATGACGCTCCCTCTGTCTTTGCTTGAATTACTCATTTTCAAAACACTATTTTTGTATTTTCATACTTTTTTTTATATTTTTGCGTGTTTTAATATTTTGTAAAAAATTTAGTTCTGATGAGGACCAAGGATATAAGTCCCGAAACGTAAACTTTATCTCGTTTAGTTATTTTCCTTAATATTTTCCTTTTTATTTATTTTCAAAAGTGGTTTAAAAAAAAATATTTGTATTTAAAGTTGGGTGTTGAATTAGAGCTCTTTAACTGAAATTCTAAATATATATATATATGTAACATATATATATATAACATATACTATATATACTATATCTTACCTCTCTATATATATATATATATACTGCTCTTAACATATACTATCTTTGCTGCTATATATATATATCTATTGATTCAAGTCATGTGATTTAGTGTACTAGTTATTATAGTAATAATATAATTAATTAAAGACATAGATGGGGAGGGTAATAGCCATTCGGTCTGTAAAATCAATTTAATGTTATTTAAATAATGTATAATAATTTTATAAGGGGTAGTGATTTTGGAAGTTTAATTATTAAAAAACAATAAGTCTTGGACTAAAAGTATAATTGGTTATAAGCAAAAATAAAAATTATATTTCTATAACCAATAAGAACTATTGCTCAAAGTATATTCTTTATTTTATTTTTAAAAGGTGCGGAACAAAAAGAGCGGAAACTTTTTTTGATCTAAAGTCCGCTAATTTCCTGACGACTCCACACCTCCGCTAGTCCGCACTATTCTGGTAGTCCGCTCGGGGCGGACTAGCGGACTAACGGACTAAAGAGCGGAAGTGCCACCTCTGATATATATATATATATATATATATATATATATATATATATATATATATATATATATATATATATATATATATATATATATATATATATATATCTATATATATATATATATATATGGAAGAGGAAGAGAAACTATCTAAACAAATACCGATACAAGGCTAGGAGATTGAAGGAAGCTTCTTTATGTTCAGATGAGTCTAACCATTGATTGTGATAAGGATAGAATATTTTTACGATGAACTAGTGAATAATAATAATAATAATAATAATATAATAATAATAATAATAATAATAATAATAATAATAATAATAATAATAATAATAATAATAATAATAATAATGTTAATTTTAATGAAAATGATATTAATAATAACACTCCCTTCTTGAATAGGGCTCTGCCCGTGAGTGGTAGTGTTATATATATATATATATATATATATATATATATAACATATACTATATATATATATATATATATACATCATATATAATACTGCCTTTATCATATATCTGCTTATCTAGTAAAGAAAAGAATTTATTCCCAATGGGAGAGTAAAGGAATTTGCAGCTATCCGGTTGAACCACCGCCATATTTCGAATGAGGACAATATACCCGATGCTTTTACACTGAGCCTCCAGCGAAAAAGTTGGATTCAAAGAACAGTTAGAAAGTAACCAAGAAGCCCTTCAAGAGGCACGACATCACCAGGTGAGTCCAGCCTATTACTATCCTCGTTCAACATATTATAGATGTTAAATATTGCATAGTAATCGCAATTATGTTAATAAAGAAAGAACATTTAATGGAAAAGATAAGTGCACTGCCTTCTCCGGATGAACCACCCCATATTGAAAGAGGATATATACCCGGTGCTTTGACTGAAGGCTATCCTCCAACCAAGTTGGATTGAAGAACGATTGCATAAGAAAAACATAAAAACTCCCTTCAAGGCGACATCACCTATGTCCCGTCCAGCCTGTTCTATCCCTCGTTCTTATATTAAGATCATTCTTTAGAAATATTGCATATTAAATATGATGATATATAGGATGTTAATAAGAAGAGCATTTAATGGAAGGTAAAGAATTTACTGCCTTCTCCACCAGATTGCGAACCACTGCATGTGGCTGCCCGGAGGCAGGACAATATACCGGGAGGCGTAGAAATACACTGTCATGTTCTTTCTTTATCTTTATCTTATCTCGTGCGTCTTCTGCAGCTATTTAGAGCAGTAGGTAGCTGAACCACCTATTATTAACTTTCGATTGCTATAACTGTTCTTAATCCCAACTTTTGATTTAACTGTATTTTTTTTTGGAGTTGGAGGATGGCTCGGTCGTAAGCACCGGGTATATTTGTCCTCATTCGCAAAAAGGTTGATGGTTTCTTCCGAAGAAACAGGAAAGCAAAGTTTATCCCTTTATATGCTTCGGGATTCCCACTATATCTATATTAAATTTAATATACAATATTTAGCTATATTTATATATATATATATATACTGCTATATATATATATATATATATATATATATATACATATACTTATATATATATATATATATATACTGCTATATACTAACTATATACTATATATATATATATATATGCTCTATATATACCTGCTATACTGCTGCTATACTCATACCTGTATGGATAGAACCGCCCGGCCGATATTTTGATATTAGTTAACGTTTGTTGTACAGAATTGAATTAACACAGTATCAAGCAGGGATGGCAATTTTGGTATGATTTTGGTTTAAAATCAATATGTGTTTACGATTTTTTTACGATACTTTCTATTTTTTTTTTCCAGATTCAGTAACGTCACGCGTATATAATTTGGCAGCTTGCAATTATATTTCGTGACACGTATCAAATATCAAAAAATCTAGCCCAAAAATCGCATCTCAAGTACCATCCTAGTTTAACAAGGGAAAAACTAAAAACTTTCACAATAAGTACCACTTCAATCTAAATTTTCTTTTCCTTGCAATTATTACAAACGAACTTACAATACATTTATTATTAAAGTAAAGAAAATATTTGGCGGAAATATATATATATATATATATATATATATATATATATATATATATATATATATATATATATATATAACATATATATATATATATATATATATATATATCATATATATATATATATCTTTTTTTAATTAAAAACTTTGGGAACTACAATTCCATTTTACATTTTTAATATTTTTTACGAGCTTTCGCTTATGATGATCGATAAGCCTTTTTCAATCAAAAGAGAAACATTGTCTCCGCAATCTGTTGTTAAAATGAAGAAATTTCTAGTTGGTTGGTAATTTGGTATTACCAACCAACTAGAAATGATATCATTATGGAATTTCGTATGTGGTCCAATTTATAATTTATATTCACCTGTAGTTTTGTTGAAATTATTAGTATTATATATGTAAATTGATTCGATGATTTTTCTTTTTTGTGTACGGTTGGTGATGTTTAGTATTAGGGTATTTTGGGTATTAATTTTATGTTATGTAAGAGTACGATGATTGGTTAACGCTGAATTAGTATTCTTTGTTGAGGTCAGTATAATGTTGATAAATGCACCGATGCAAATTATTCGTTTCACAGATATAGACTGAGGTACAATTGTGACATGGTATTTGATATACACTGTGTTTGCAGATTTTTCCATTTTGGGGGTTTGAGTGTGTATTTTAAAGAGAAATTGTTATTTTGGGTGAATATGATAGATTTTGAAATGTGTTTTATGTTATATTTTAGGGCGTAGGTAAGGGAAGAAATGTTGAACTTAAATTTATGCCTTTTTTTTGTTGTCTTATAAAATTTTTGTTTTGCTTTTTTGTGAGCTAAGTTTATTACTTGAGGGGAATATTTTAATTTTGTGAATATTGAATATAAATATTTTGTTTCTGTAGCTAAGTGGTTTTGGGAGCAGTTGCGTAATGCTATAAGATATAGGGCTGTTAGCGTGGCGATTTTGATATTTTTGGTGTGGGCTGAATACCAGTGTATGTATAAGGGGGAGAAGTAGGTTTTCTATAGTCGGAATAGGTAATCTGAGTAGCGTTTTTCCATGTTAATATTGTATCCAAGAAAGGCAAGGTGTAATATTGAGATAGTTCATGTGCAAAAGAAATGGAAATGTATATGTTATTTATAACATTGAGAATATTGTTAAAGTCAGAGTTAGAGAGTTAGAGAGAAGTGTGTTTGGTAAGATATAGTAGTGTTCAATGAGCTCCATAAATATATTTTCAAGAGTAGGAGAAAGAGGGGAGCACATTGACAGGCCGTAGGTTTGTTTGTAATAGTGGTTGTTTAAAGTGAAGAAGTTTTGGTTTAAAGTTAAGAGGATAAGGTCTTTAATGAGTGAGAATAGGTGGGTTAATGTGATTTGGTTGGTGGTTAAGTAAGTTTCTAGGAGGTCAAGAGTGAAGGATAAAGATACGGATGTGAAGAATGAAACTACATCAAAGCTAAGGAATTTGTGTGTGGAAGTGTTGAGGGATTGTGTTTGTTGTATGAAATCTGATGTATTTTTAATATGTGAGGAAGAGGTTATGACCTATGAGAGGTTTTAGTGTGTTTGAAAGCCAGGATGAAAGTTTATATGTGTTGCAATTAAGTTTCTTAATAAGATGCCATTCAAAACATCGATGTTGAAATCTTTTTCTTTGTTTGTTTTTGACAACTGTTCAAAACTATTGTAAAATTGTAAGTTATTTTCTCCCTTTTCCATAGCAAAGGATAAACCGAAACCTAACAATATTTTTTCTTCGTCTTTGAGATGATAATTTGATAGGTTGTTAATGATTTCAATGGACGAGGATGCGTACCATAAACTTTTCTTAAAAATGTATTCAAATTTATATTTCAGCTTGCGATTTTGCTTAATCATTATTTTGTTTTTTAGTTAGAGTGATTCGTTTAGCAATTTGGTGAATTGTAACACGTTGCTTTGACAACTGATGAACCATTCTTGTTGAAACTTTTTAAATGCTTGGTTACACTTTCTGAAACCTGACTTTATTTTGGATTTAACCTCTTCTATTTTATTTTTCATTTTTGCTCTATGTATATCTGTAAACGGAGTAAATTTATTTCTCGGCTTTGAAGTAGCCGGAACCATCCGTTTAAGAAATAAACTTCCATAAACTTACTGTTGTGAAATTCCATAGGTCTTTTCCACTCTGATTGAAGTATGCACCCCTCTAAGTCTACGAAATTTCCTTGCGCCTTTTTCATCTTCCAACTCCTTAGTATCTCATCGCAAACCGACACCACCATCTGCAGTTTATGACATACGGTACTTATATTTAGTTCTCTAAAAATCTATACCTGACGCACTTTGTTTTAGTTTCTCATTACCACGCCCATTAACGAATCACACATCTATCTTTTCTCCATCGGGCACAGCAACCAAAATACCATCCATTCATTTATTTCCTTTTCAAATTTCTTCTTTATTCTCCTTTTATCGATTTAATTATTATCTATTTGATTGAACTGCAACATATTTCCTTCCATTTCCAACGCATTATCCACCTCTCCCCATCAAATTTTGCACAAAAATCTTTATCTTCGATACTCAATTTTTTATTAGCCATTGTTGCAACGTTTACATTTAAATCCTGCAACTTCTCTATCCCAAATGTTATTCTGTCTCTTGATAAACTCACACCTCCAAGTTCGAATATAATGTCCAATCCTAGTATCGCATCTACACCATCCAAAAGTTTTTCAACAACTATCATTTCAACCTGAATAATTTTACCAACAATCTTCATATTCACAACCTCTTTTCCCCGACATTTCACAATATCTCCATTAAATGTTCTAACTATACTATTGTCTTTATTTCCATCACACAAATTATCACATACCAACGACTTATTGCATCCTGAGTCCACCAATCCGCGACATAACTTCCCATTGATTTCTACCATTATAATTGCAAGATTTTCTACTGCCGGATTCATTCGTCCGATGAAACCGCCTCCAGCTGTCCAGCGGTTCCATCTTCTGCATTTCCCGCCATTCCGCATTCATATGCCTTATGCCCTTGATTATTGCACCTCCAACATGTTATTCTTTCTATATTCTTATCTTTCTCAAAGTTATAATAATTTCGTTGGTAACATTGTCTCGCAATGTGCCCTTCTTTATGGCAAATGAAACATTTAATTCCATTATCATATCGTTGTAAATTCATTTTTCTATTAACAAAATTACTTGACCTCACTTTACCATTGTTGCTATTATCATCTATCAAGTTCACACTTTTTACGGCATTACATTTACCTCCATTTATTGAAGCTAACACTCTTCCCTTTGCGACTAGTTCTTCGATCGATACTCCATCTAAATTTTTCACTATTCTAAGTTCCTTGCTGATGCTCATCGGGAGACCTACAATAAAAGCTTTTTTAATAAAATTCTCATCGTTAATACCAGCCGCTCTAGTTAGCTTTTTTATTTC
>JABUQX010031960.1:32500-50844 GCA_015478945.1 Trachelipus rathkii
AGGGCAAGAATAAAGGTGGCAACCAAATAGCGGGTAATGGCGTTGTTAGGGTATGTGGCCCAACTCGCCAAGGGATTAACCCTTACATTGACGAAGATTCCATAGTGAGGGTCCTTCGCGTCCGTGAAGCTCAGTAGATTTCTGTCTGCTGACGAATTCTCTACTAATAATGTTCAGAGGGCGTAAGCTGGGCTTTCTTTTGACTTTTGTCCATGTTCTTCTACTGCTTGTCTTTTCTATGCATGATACGCACCTTACCCCCAGTCTTGGGAAAAAAGAGGAAGATGAGAAGAATATATAATATATTATATATAATATATATAATTAGAATATATTAGCTATGTGTTATATATAAATCAGTAATATAATATATTAAATATACTATTATATATATATATAATATATATCATATAGACATAGTAATATACTATACCTTCCTTTCCCTTTATCTTTTTTAACCTCCCCCTCTCCTCCTACGAGAAGCGGGTGATTCCGAGGCACTGTGCCATCTCAGCAGACAGGGCCCAGAGATCCGTTAAAGCAAACGTATCGAAATTGGATCTAATGACCGTCATGTTAGAGCAGTCTAGTTAGAGACATTTTTGTGCGTTATCTGAGAGGACATCTTACAATAGGTGGAGGTATGCATCTCATGACTTAAATTTTATCCTTAAGAGGATGGCGCCCAGAGCGGAAATGAGACATCATTATTACTTGTCTTGTCGGTCCTAGGTTTGTTTTGTGGCACTCAAACTGCCAAGCCGATTTTGGTAAAATTTCGCCCGAGGCCACAAATTTTTTTCTTTTTAATTTGAAAGCTGTAAGTGCATGAAACATGTCACTATGTTTAATTTATTAATCATTCGAATATTTGTGGAGATAATTGCATTTATAGTAAATTAATTGCTAGACCACAGGAGGCCATGACACCCATGTGTGGATGGATTCACCCATATGTATTCTACTATGATATATTAGTATTATTAACTATTATATTACTATATTATAACACTATATTATAGTATTATATTTACTGTATTTTTATTACTATATTTTATTACTCTATTTTTCCAGATATTTTGTTGTAAAAAGGTAAAAAGTAATAAAATCTAACAACCTTAGGAAAAATACGTCAAAGGCCGACATGACTTCAAATGCCTTGCCAACCTCAGAAACGGCTTCCGCGACCTCAGAAACAGCTTCCATGACCTCAAAAACGGCTTCCCCGACCTCAGACACCCCTAATTTGACGCAAAATGCGTCAAAGAGAAAATGTTGCAACATACGCGTGCACTTCCGGTTTTCAGTTTGGATGTCAGTTGCGCACCACTTATTTTAATCGCGATGGTCTTCAAATTGCAACTTGCGGTTTTTGGTTTGGTTGTCAGGTGCTAACCCCCTGACGATCGGGTATTCGAATCACTTCACGGACCTTGAAATCGGGGTCACCGTCCTTGGTAACCTCTAATTTGACTCCTTTAGCGTCAAAATCTAACAACTTTAAGGACAATCCAAATCAAAAGCCGACATAACTTGTAATTCCCTGCTCAAAACGCCTCGCCTACTTCAGAAACGACTTCCAAGACCTCAGAAACCAATAATTAATTGAATGCATCGTGTAAAAACCAAATATTGCAACATCTGCAACTTCCTGTTTTCAGTTACAACCCTTACTACTACAAAAAAATCAGCACAAAAATATAGTGGAAGCAAAGCCATCAAAAATGTAAAGAAAGTTTTCACTTTTTGTGATGATTGTGAGTGGCAAATATTTCTTATGCCTCAAGTGTTTTGAGGATCTGCATAAAGGAAAAATACGGTATTAATATATATATAATATATATATATAATATAATATATATATATATATAATATATATATATATAGATATATATGTATATAGATAGTATATTATATAATATATATATAGAATATTATACATATATAATTATAATATAATATTATATATAATAATATAATAATATAATACTATATAACTTATATTATATATATATATATACCATATAATTATAGTAATATATATATATATATGATAATAGTAATATAATATATATATAATAATATATATATATATATTAAGATATATATATATATATTCGTATATATTATATATATTTAGGCTATATATATATTTATTATAATTTAATATATATATAATACCTATATATATAAGTATATAATTATATATAATAAATATTATAATATATATATATATTATATTAATATATATTTATAATAATAGTATATATATATATATATCATATAAGTGGGAATACTATATATATATATACTAAATATTATATATATAATTATATAAAATAGATATACAGTGGCGTATCCAGAATTTTTTGGGCCAGACAAAAATCGTTTCTTATAATTTATATAATATAATTATATATATAATATATACTAGAATATATATAATATATATATAAATATAATAAACTATATATATATAATATATATATATATATATATATATTATATATATATATATATATATAGTATATATATAATATATATATATAATATATAATATATATAATGAGGATAACAATATTAAATTCTAAAAAATAGGAATAATTATAAATTACTAAAATCAACCTACCTAAATTGTTTAAATTTAATGCCGGCAGAGAACAAGCCCGAATAATATCTTCCGTTTTTATTTCAATATTCTAAGGTATGTAGAGGAGGCAAATCCAGTAAGTCTTTTATCTCCAATAGTGTTTCTCAAGTAGTTTTCAGAATCTTAATGTGAAAGCTTCTTTCTCACTGTAGCATAGACATGGTAAAAATTGCCCCATTTATGTTGCCAAACAAGATTAAATATTGGAAATTGTGAGACTGCAACAAAGCAAACTATTCGTCCATGCTGTTTTTGGCATTCTTCTGTATGCCTTCAATTCCATAAATCCCATTATACTTTTACAAATCTTCAATGTGCTCTTCGAGATCTTTCTTTGTGAAATTGTTACGCAATATTTTATCTTCTTCATATGTACTCTTACACCTGCTCGATTATACAAATTGCACAGAAGATATCAAATTTAGATTAGAAACTCTCCTTAATGCTGATTATTAAATCATCCAAAAATCTTTATAAAAAAGAATGTGCGATATTTAACATCAGTGGTTGAGAAGATTGGTATCGTATTGTTGCATTTTCTTGATGGCCCCAAGTTAGTTTAACTAAAGGGCTTACGAAATTGTTCCTGACTGCGCAATTATATAAAATTAATTTAACCTTTGCACTTTATATTACAGATATGATACTTAATTTTTTTTAGTGTCTATAAAATTTCGGGGGGCCATGGCCAATACCATAGTAGAGATATAGTAATATATATATATATAGATTATATATTTTATAATTATATAATATATTATTATAATAATACTAATACTATATATTAGATAGTATATATAATATATAAAAATATATATATATATACTAATTATATATATAATATATATATATATTATACGATATTATATATATATATATATATATACTATATAATATATTATTATATATATTATATATATATTATATAATTATTATAATATATATATATATATATATAAAGGGAGAACGTATGCACATCCAAAAGCGATGTATTTACCCTTTATTCGGACCTCCAGTGTAGAATGGTTCACCTACATTGCCGCACATCTCCATATTCTTCTTTCACTGGAGTAGGCTCTTCTTCATTTACATACCATAAATACTGTTACAGACAACACTTTACTTTTAAAAATTAAAACCAAAATGGCATCAAGCCAACTAACCTCGGATAAGACAAGAGGGGTAGCTTCCAATAGTTGTCCCTTAACCGCTCTTCCCCCATCACCACCTTAAAAGTTGACGGCCTCCGGTGGTTGGGCGGGGCCGTAATTAAATTGCAGGCCTGTTCTGAAGCACGATATTCTTTATTTATTGATTTCTGCAAACTTTGCGGTTTTTTCTCTAATTTACACTTTATTGAACGTTACTTCTCCTCTAAACATCATTTTTTGTTCTTAACGGAAACTCTGGTGTTTGAGTTTAACGGAAACTCTGGTGTTTGAGCTTAACGGAAACTCTGGTGTTTGAGCTTTACGGAAACTCTGGTGTTTGAGCTTAACGGAAACTCTGGTGTTTGAGCTTAACGGAAACTGGTATTTGAGCTTAACGGAAACTCTGGTGTTTGAGCTTAACGGAAACTCAGGTGTTTGACCGTTCTGTTTTTATCCTCAATTTTCATCTAAAGGCGGTTGTTGTGGCTATGTAAGCAACGACGTTGATTGTTCTCTTGTCTCTGTTTTGGAGCCTTCCGAGCTTTCAGCCTTATGGCTTAAGCTATCATATTAGTATACTACTAAATTCATCTACTCCGTTTATCTGTCCAATACCTCAATTGACTATCCTATTCTTCGACTATCAAAACTCCCCAATAGAGCTCTCTCTCTCTCTCTCTCTCTCTCTCTCTCTCTCTCTCTCTCTCTCTCTCTCTCTCTCCTCTAATAGATCGATCTCTTGGTGATTTCACAACGTTTCGCCACGCAAATGGCTTTCTTCAAACTCTCAAGAAACAGATGTGGAAACTTTCGTACATTTCTCTATCCGGAATGACCTCGAGCAGTTGGTGAAACTCCCTACTCGTATCCCTGATCGTCTTGTGAAAATGAAACCAATCTAGACCTTCAGAGGTCAAAAAAAGCTACAGTTTGCTGTTTTTCCGATCAAAATTAGCTGAAAATTAGGAATTTTATGTCCACTTTTAGGTGGGGGCTAAAATGGGGTACTTCCGGCTCCAATATAGGACCCTGCCCTTAAATTTACTCATAGTGGTGTTCCTCAGAATTCTGTTCAATTCTTAACTCTTTTTTTTCTATTTTTCATTAATGACTTATATATTAGTATCTCCTCTCACTCTCCACTCTTAGGTTAATAACTCCACCATTCATCATTACTCCTTCTATTAAAAGAAACTCATTCAGCAGCAAATAACATGATGTAGTCTAGGGTAGCCTTAAAGCAGCAAACCTCTAATCTTTCTCTTACCTATAGAAACATCGTTGTTTTTAATGCCTCAATAACTCGATTTCTTCATCTTTCTCTTTAACATAATCTTCCACACAACTATAATATCTTCTTTTAAAAACACAATTTATGATTGTTTCTTTCTATATTTTAATATTTCTTTCTTTTGATCTTCTAAGAAGAATCACATTATTTCTTTCTAACAATTTCTAGGAAATTGGTGTTCTGAAGTTGCCTTCGGAACTTCTTACCACACCAGTTGCTTCTCTGCCTAGGGCGTTGTCGCCTGTTTAAGTATTAATTACATATGGGTGGTGCCTCAATATATTGCTCTCCCTGATAAAGTGTAGTTTAGGGCTTGTCGATTCGTCAATTGTTGCATCACTCACTTTATTCTATTGCTGTTACAATTAGCTCTTTTGAATTTCAGCGTGTATCCGGTTCTCTAAAGAGAGTTGGCATGAATCGTTTTTCAGACAATCTCAGCCTTTCTCCATCTAAGTCTTTGACCCAAACTTAACTTGCTGCTCAACTTACTACTCACTGTAAAGTCTGGAAACATCCACTCCATTTATCCGATTGTTCCAATTCCTTTGATTTTGCACAATTATCAATCGCGCTCATCAGAAATCTCAGGCTTAATTGACCTGGGAATGAAGCATTTCAAAAACCCCGTTGGAATGACTCTACCCTACAGTATAGCTATAATATATATATATAATAAAATATATATATATATATATATATATATATATAATATATATAATATATATATTATACATAATATATATATATATATTATTATATTATATATATATAGTATATATTATTATAATATCATCAGACCATCCTCCTCCCTCCAAAATTAGATGAGTACTCAACATACACGCTGTTGAAACAAAAAGTTGTAGAAGAATAGAAAACATGACGCAAGTCGAAAAGAAAAGCCCAGCACTCCCTTTACACCCTTAAGTGAGAACCATCTCCAGTCAGAAAATCCACCCTATGTTTCACGAACTGCAACTGACCTCACTGTGGTATATCATCAATGTGGGATTCATCCCCTGAGCAAAGCCCACAACCAAACCCTCTCACAAAACACTCCATTTACTCCTTGTTATCACCTCCTTCTTCTCAGCCTCTTCAAACCAACATCTCACCTTCTGTATTTCTTACAGACTCAATCCACTTTTTCTTCGTCTCAGAGCATCAATCCCACCCACTCACCACATGGTGCGCTTAACCAACTACACCACCCATCCCTTTCCATATGCCAACCACCTCAATGTCTCTCGTTTATCTATCATTATGCCTTTCTTCAAACACACTATCGTTATGCTTGCATTCTCATTTTATCAATTCTTCTCGACCTAACACGCCTTAGGATTTCCCATCTGAACATGTTCCTTATATATCTGTAGTGCGATTGTTAAAAGTAAAAATTATTTGTCATAACTTACTCTTCGAACTGTTAACAATCCCTGTTGGCCAGGCCCCCGTGACAACCAATCAACTAACACCTTTAATTCTCAAACCTTATTAACAGTATCCAGGCCTCGTTAATTGAGCTATTGGCCTGCAATATTACGAATGCAGTATTAAACTTTAAAAACTCACCAACTTATCCCCTGAAGACCCTTCAAGTGGAACAACTGTTTGACCGAGTTCTGCCTTATGTAAAACACTTCATTCAAACTCTTTCACCAAGTAAAAAAACCCTGTTTTTGATCAATCTTTCAATCACCGAAAACCACTCTAAGCCTTAAGCAAAGCTAAAGAAATTAATAAAATGAAAAGTAAAATACGTTTGGAAATACTCAAGGAAACCCTGGATAATTTTAGAACTATTTTAATAAAAAAAAAAAACGAAAATTACTGACTACAACTATTTATAATTCCATGTTACATGTAGCGAGTCGTAGTATCCGTATACTGCGCACCCGCAAATATAAACCTTCATAGTACTATATATGCATGTATATTTATTTATATATATATATATACAGCAAAAAGAAACTACGGTTTTAAATTCCATGTAACATGTAGCCGATTCCCGTATATCCGTCATACAGCGCCACCGCAAATAGAACCAAATACTATACTACCAAGTATAATAATATATATATATATATATAAATATATATATATATATATATAATATAATATATATAATAATATATAAAAATATATATATATATAAATTATTAAATTAGATTATAAAAAGATTAAATAAAATATACCTCCTGTAAATCCTTTACCACATATATTTATATAAATTTATGTCCATAAATATTATATATATATATATATATATTAAATATATATATAATATATATATACTATATATAAGCTATAATATAATATATATATATATATACTATATATAACATATATATAGATCTATGTTCAATAATATAAATTCGTAGATATAATATATAACCAAAAAAATATATGACTGACGGACTTGCAACATATATAATAATATTTACTTGAACATGAATTTCATAAGTAATTACTTGAACATGAATTTATGGTAATACAAACGAATGACAGTTCACTGTCAGAAACAGCTGATGTTCTAAAGCAAGAAGTTGCCAACTAATAGAAGATATCAATATCAAATACAATAAAATTGACTTTAGCAATATTCGTGATATAAAATAATAAAATTTTTAATCGTCTAAAACACACCTAATCTGAGTTAACATAAATAATTCTTTACCATACTGATAAATACACTTCAAAATAAATACCACTTACCTGCTAATGATATAAGCAACACCCAGAGGCGAGCAATCACTTGCAAATCGCATTTACAGACGATCATTAAATCTGCCCAAGCAAAAACATATTTACCACGAGATAAACACCAACGTATATTTAAAACTACAAGTTAAAACACCATTAGCTTTACAAGAGAATAAGCAATATTTTCCACATTGAAAATTACAACACCATATTAACATTTAAAAACATTACTACAATTACTATATAATTAAAACTATAAAATCAATACACTTCCACGAATACGAAGAATATGCACACTACAAATAATAAAATCATCAGACAAATCATCACAGCGCAATCCACTTCAGCACCTTAATTAAACAACAGGAAAGCGAAAAATATAAAAATTCCATCAATTTTACCGTAGTTATACAAATCTTCATCAATCAGTTTACGCCTGACCATCCAATCACAATTCTTAAAATAAACTAAATAAAATAAATGTATCCACTTATTAGTTATTTCAGGGAAAACAAAATATACAACATTTAGCAAACCGAAAATTGTCATTCTTTCAATTGAACTTCGTCACAAAAATCTCATTTCCATCAAAATAAAACATCAAAAAGCCAAATGAAGTTACATATTGTGCGCTCCACACATATACAAATTTAACTTTAAATATTATTCCATACAGCATTTATTTAATATATAAACAGTACGATATAATATAATATCTAATGCGTCAGTACTTCATACAAGTTTTAAAAAAAATATAAATAATAATAATAATAATAATAATAGTATAAGAATAATAATCAATAATTATAATATAAATAATAATAAAGTATTATATTATCTCAAGTTTGATGTACGAACACCCAATCAAAAACTTGAGGTTCAAAAAGAAACGTCCTCCGAAAAAACAAGTTTCATTGCTGGACTCATGAAATACAAGCATATCTTTACACAATTCTCGACGACCCACCTCGCAATCATACTTCGGCTATATAGAAAAATGAAAGACTAACATTGCACAATAGCAATGATTGGTCATTAGCATTTACCAATACACTAAATAGGCGAATGTTATATATTACGTGTATAATTGCATTACATATATATTCCTCTTATTCCAGACCATAGTTACACTACTATATAGTGACACAGGTAACAGCATACCCTCATGCAAAACCCTAGAGCACTCAAGACTTTGTCCTTTTATACCCACCAAAGATTTAATTACACCAGCCGCTTTCTACCATTCACAATTTTCCTACTACAGTCTGCACCATCCGTTCCCTTTTCACCTAACAAATATCCTAATTATTTAAACTCAGACACTTCTTCCAGTTTCTCACTATCTAACATAACTTCACACCGTGGACTCCCCTCACTCACTACTATAACCTTGCTCTTTACACACTTTGCCAAACCCCTCTTAAATCCTCTCAAACTCTTTTCAGATTCCCCACACAAAACCAAATCATCCGCATATAATAAGTAAGGCACTCTCCACTCACTTCCATTCTCCATCATTCTAACAACTTCGCCCGCCACCCTTACTTTTAACTCTTTCATGACCCCTTCATAACCCCATCCATATACAAATTGAACAACCAAGGAAACATAACGCATGCCTGCCTCACTCCGCTATTAATATTAAATCAATCACTTTCAACTCCATTTATTCTTGCACACGCTTCACTATCATCATTCATATTTTTGATTCCATTCAGTCTACCACCAACACCATATATCACTAACACCTTTCAAAGAGCTTCCCAATTAATACTATAATAGGCCTGTTGCAAATCCATAAAACCTGAATAAATTTTTTATTCTTCTCTCCATTTTCTCAATCATTTGTTTCAAAGTAAAAACTTGATCCACGCATTCCATCTAAATGCACCATGTTCTTCACCAATCAGTCCTTCAGTCACTCGACGTACTCTTTCGACCAAAATACTACTATATATCTTCTCTACAACAAACACACAATAAACTAATTGCCCTACAGTTCCTATATTCCCATTATCCTTATACCGCTTAATATAAGCTCTAGTACTAGCTTTCCCAATCCCTTCTCGAGAGCTATACCCTCTATAAAAGCTTTGCTGCACAACTTTCAAATTCATTCAATCACAATCTCTCCTCCATTCTTGATCATTTCAACAATAACTACATCTATGCCGGTAGAATTAAGGTTCTTCAAACTTTCTAACTCTACCCATTTCCTTCTCTTTATTAATTACCTCATGTACCAAAATACCAATTTCTTCTTGCAGCATCAAACCCATGCACATTCACTATCACCTCTTCATTACTGCCAATGCTATGCAGATTTTTGCACTCTACTAACATCCATTCAACAGTACGAAAAAGCCATTTCCTATCATACATGCAATCCCCTCAAACTCAGCATTTCTATAACCTTTCTGCTTCCCTTCCCAAAGGAGCTTCCTATCCCTTGTAAGTCCCATTCATCCTCTTCACAACTGTTCATACCTCATTTTCGTCCTATGTACCAACTTTAACACCTCCTTTTTTTTCCCTCCTTATATAATTCCGAACATCTTTCTTTGAAACCTCATTATTCTCTTCTTAATACATTCAACCCACCGAATCTTAATTTTAGCCCGTCCCTTTATCATATTATAGTAATAATAATATATACTATATAATATATACATATATAACTATATGTTATATGTATAGTATACATATATATAATATATATATTTTTTTTTTTAATAATATATATAAATATATATTATATATACCGTATATATATATTATATTTGGGGGAAAATCTGCCATACTATTAACACATAAATTTTTAAATCAACAATTCTGGTTATGAAAAAAATAAATGAAGAAATGTGTATTGTAAAATCTGTAATATATAAAAAAACCATTTGTCCATAAATTCCTTAAAATTTCCTTCCTCATCTAATATAAACTTGGAACTAATCCCAATAAAAAGTTTATTTACTTTAACATCTTATTCAGTATTTCTAACTCAAAGAAATGTGATTTTAAAGTTTTTTATATGTTTTTGTTCAGTTCAATGTTTTTTTATTCGCCTTTTATATTTAAATTTAATTACTTAAAGTTTTTCTTTACAATTATTTTTACTAACTAAATATTATAATGTAGACGTATTAGCTATATGCTTTTATTTAGACTAATTTTATTATTACTTGGTTTGAAAAAAAAACATATGTTTAAACCAAAACCAAGCCCCTACTAAAATAGTATTATATAATATATATATATATTATATAAGTATATCGAGATATATATATATAATAATATATATATATAATTATATATAATATAGTAAATATAATAAAAGAAATATCTATAATATAATTATATATTAAACTAGTACTATACCCCTTTTCGAAGACCGACAACCATTTTTCCTGCTTATACAAGGCCAACATTCCAAGCAACAATAAAAATAATATAAAAAGCAGAAGCAACAATAACAACAATAAAAGTCAGCTGATACAATTCATCATCTAAATTTGGCGCAATTTTCCATGACGTATTGAGTCTCCTCCTCATAGTGACAGCCGTGGCCCTCAAACTAATATTCAACGGTCACAAAAGTAGTTATAACCAATAAATAAAAATATTGTATATTTATTTTTCCCTCAAAGTGAGTAATAATAAAAAAAAAATTTGCTTAAAATAATCTAGGAAAATATTGGCTAATACTTGGAGGAAAGAAAGCACGCATCATCTTCAGAATGATATAAAGCACATAGATGGGTTGAAAGGGCTCGAAGTCGGAGTCTAATATAAAAATTAAACCGGTTTGCATTGAGCAAGAATGTCGGATTAATAATTATTAAAAGGTATTTTATCCTAAAAACTTTAACTTCATTGAACTCTTCTTTGAGTTAACATGGGAAATTTTATTCCGAATATCACACAATGTACAGCTGAAGAAATTAGTTCCTGAACAGTTTTCTTTTCAAAATATCATTCTTTAATACTCATGCTGCAAATTGTGTTAGCAACCATTAATACCAACTACTGTTGCAGCTTGCATTCGGGTACATGCTAAGTTTAAGATTTAAGTTCTTTATTGTCATGGCAAACTACAAATGCAGTTTGCATCATGGTTGCCAACATAAATTCACATGATTAAAATATTTGAAAAGAAAAATGTTCAGGAACTAATTTCTCCAGCTGTACATATGGTAATGCTTGAGTTTAATTTTCCTTCACATTCCTTCGTATTATTATATATTATTATTTATTATTATTATTATTATTATTTAATTATTAATATTACATTTATTTCTTATTCATTATCTTTTATTATATTAATTAATTCTATTTATTTTATTATTATTATTATATTATTTATTATTTTATATTACCATTATTATTTATATTATTTATTATATATATATATAATATCGACGATATTATATATATATAATATTTATATATCATACTATTATACTATATTATAATATATATATATCTTATATACTATACTATATATATATATACTATTTATATATATATACACTACTATATTATTACTATGTATTATATTATATGAACGACTGTGGTAATGTGACAGTCGCATCGCGCGAGCATATAAGTTTGCCGCTTGATTTGACGAGAATACACACAATATCTCCCTCTCTCCTCTTTCTCTCTCCTCTCTCTACTAGTTAATAAACTAACAGTCTTCTATCTTCTAATATATATATATATATTATATATATCATTATATATATATGGAATACTATACTATACTATATATATATATATATTTATATATATATATATATATATAATATGACCTCATAACGGCTAAAATATTCAAAAAATATATTTTCATTGAAAAAATATCTTACCTAAACAACTCACGATTTTGATGGGCAACCCGCCCGCAATAAGTTTCTTACAGACTTAAAACTAATTTGACCAATAATTAAATCTGGTTCAGTCTTCGAAACATTTTTCTCGGACAACTAGTCATAACAATCAGGTTATAAAATATAGACATGAAACCATACTATAAACTAATAA
The DNA here is from genome assembly GCA_015478945.1 of Trachelipus rathkii. Taxonomy (NCBI): domain Eukaryota; kingdom Metazoa; phylum Arthropoda; class Malacostraca; order Isopoda; family Trachelipodidae; genus Trachelipus; species Trachelipus rathkii. The sequence continues at coordinate 45,336 of JABUQX010031960.1, forward strand.
TTACTATACTATATATATACTATAATATCTAATATATATATTATAATATTATTATATATACACTATATATATTATATACCTCGCTAGGTGCACTAATCTCAAATTATCTTGTGATTTTACTTTAATGTTATGCTATTTCATATAATAAAAATAACATTCTTTCCTTCGAGCTAATTTAATTTGCAAATCTTGACCTCTTTTTTTCTACCTTTTAAATCATCATACTTCATATCCATTCCAAATCATATATATAATAATATATATATATATATATATATATAATATATTTATATATATATATATATTATATATATAATAAGTATATATTTTGTAATACATACTCTGTTGCATATATATATATATACATATATATATTATATATATATATATATATATATATATATATATATATATATATTTTTTAATATATATATATATATATTATATATATATATATATATACTATATATATATATATATTATATATATATATATATATATATTATATATATATAATATATATATATAACCAGATTTTTCTTGAACATTTATTTTTATACATTTTTCTTTTCTTTGGCAAAGACAAACAGGTGTTATATAAATAAATAAATAAAAAATTATACATATATATATAAGAAAATCTATATTATAATATATATATAATCTATATATATAATATATATATATATATTATATATATATATATATATTATTATATATACATATATATTATATATATATTATATATATATAATATATATATATTATATATCAGCGGTGAAGTTTATGGCTAAATATTAAAGTACGCTATTTAATTTTAAATATGTGGAAGAAAAGAAAATAAACTTACCTGACTTATAAGAAGTAATTTTAGGAAACATCATTGTGGCGCCCTTTACAAGAACTCTAAAATCGTCCCCTGGTTCTGACCCACTTTGTGATGAAGATTCGATGCCATTCGAAGAAGAACAGCATAATTCAACCTACAAAGGAGAAATAAATCTTTACATCAAATATTTTAAAGTTCATTAAATGTAACATTTCTAATTCAGTTTTAACAGTCTTAACTTTACCGCAAGCCGCAAACGAAAATTAATTAATGTAAAGTGAAACAACGCATTTACAAATGCAATTTTAGTGAAACACATTTCCGAGAAAACCGATCACTCACACACACACACACACCTACTCTCTCTCTCTCTCTCTCTCTCTCTATATATATATATATATATATATATATATATATATATATATATATATATATATATTTATTATTATATATATATACATATATATATATATATATATATTATATTTATATATATATATATATATATATATCTTATAATTTATATATATCTTTCAATTTCTTTGAACGGTTCTATCGTCTCCCCCTGTGGACAGTTTAAAGAATAAACATCCTTTATTTCAACATAAAAATTCATTGGTCTTGAAAACTTCATAACCACATAAAGTGGCTCAAAAAAGAACCGCGGAATTTTGTTCATGAAGCGAGGCCTTTTTATTTATCTCATCCTCACAGCAACTCCAACTATACGAATGTCTCAACAGTCCTGGTTTGGATAACCACTCTCACATCTAGAGTGTGTGGAAGGAGGGGAGAGGGAAGTTCCAGCTCCATCTGTATTTTGGACAAGGTCCCGGGGGAGTCAATGCCAAGAAGACTTTAAATTATTTTTGGACATTCCAACTCCCTTGACTCTCTTTCCTTACTACATGACGTTGGCGCTCTCTCTTTTCTATAGAGCTATAAAGAGTTTAATATAATGTTTTTGAGAGAATTAAACTTTTAGATATTGTTTTAAATCAAGATAATTTCATGAAAGTAATTCCCCCTTTTCTATTTTATCATAAAGTGCCCAAATATAGATAAAACATTCAGATTTTCACAATCATTCAAACGACATTTAATTTGTTCAAGAATATTCAATGACCCATTTAAATAAACTCTCACTCACTCTCATATATATATATATATATATATATATATATATATATATATATATATATATTATATATATATAATATATATATATATCTATATATATTATATATAACCCACTCATACATACACAATCACCAAACACCATACATAAACAAATAATAACCATAACACACAATACATCACCTAACAAAACAATATATATATATCCATATATAATATACATATATATATATATATATATATATATATATATATATATATATATATATATATATAATGAATTCAATATGATTGAATGAAAATTGAAAGCGGTAAAATTTTATATTGTAATTTATTATTTAAAAATTTCGAATTAGTTCATAACGACATTTAATTAAAAAAAAAATGACCTTTAAACCCAGACCACTCGTATTTGCTTCTTAAAATGACAAATACAGCACCAGGCATTATTATTATTATTATTATTATTATTATTATTATTATTATTATTATTATTATTATTATTATTATTATTATTATATTATTATTATTATTATTATTATTTATTATTTGTAAATAAATCTGCTAATAAATATTATGGATCAAAAAAACCATTCATTCCTTTTTGTTTCTGTACCGTTGTACACGGTTAACACCGTTGGAACCGATAACTTCAACGATAGTTTTCAAAAAAGAAAAGAAAATATTTATTTTTTCATTTTAGAAGATTCTTTTTCCTTTTTAAATTAATTTTTTGACTTTATTTATTATACAAGTTCAACTTCAAACAGAAAAATTATTTTTCTGCTTTTTAAAGAACAATTTATTCTCTCTCTCTCTCTCTCTCTCTCTCTCTCTCTCTCTCTCTCTCTCTCTCTCTCCCTCCTCTCTCTCTCTCTCTCACACACACACACACACCACACACAAATTATAAATAACGTTAAGAAAGTTCTGCATATATCGATAGAGCTATATTGATATATTGCTCAACCCAGCAGTAGGAAACTAAGCAAGGTACCTAACTTATCAATAGGTTCTAACCTAACAATACCTAACAAAATTTAACCTACCCTAACATTACTAACCTAAACAACGCTCCTAACCTACAGCAGATATTTATGGTAGCACCAAATATAAAAGTAACTGTATTTCAATATCTTACTCATTAAACAACATAAAATTTCGACGTCACCTAAAATTTAAAAAGAAAAAAAAAACTCGATATACAGTATGTCAGAAACTTGCTTAAGGTATGTCTAAATTTTAATATATATATATATATATATATATATTATATATATATATATTTATATATATATTTATATATACAATATATATATATATATATTATATATATATATATATTATATATATACTATATATATCTATATATTTAATATATATTATAATATATAATATATTATATATAATTATATATATTATTAATATACTTATTAATATATATATACTATACTATATATATATATATATATATATATATATATATATATATCCCCATTACTCACGGCAGAGCCCTATGCAAAGAGGGGGTATTATTATTAATATTATCACTATCACTAACATCACCATCACTATTACCACTATTAACATTATTATTATTTACCAGGTCTATCTAATAATATCATCATCCTTATCACCATCAACGGTTAGAGTCATCTGAACAAAATAGAAGCTTCATTCAATTGCCTAGAACCATATCGGTGTTTCCTCACATAATATCTCTTCTTCGTTAAAAAAATTATATGGTGTTGATCATTAATTTCCTCATCAATGTCGGGTTGGTTTTAACAACTGGACTCAAATCTTTACTAAGATTTCTCTGGTTTTATTTCTCAGTGATAGGGGGGGGGTTTCTTCTCCCAAGGATCAGGATTGACAACATCCATTACTTCTACAGAGTTTTCTGTAATTTTACTAAGAGGTATCGTCCAATATCCTAACAGTTTTATATATCTATATATATTATATATATATATATATATATATATATTATTATATTTATATAATAATATATATAGTATTATATATATATATTATATATATATATATATTATTATATATTATATATATTACTATATATATTATATAATATATATTATATATATATTATATATTATATATTATATATTATATTATTATATTATATATAATATAATATTATATATTGTCTTATATATATATATATATATATAAATATATATATTATATATATAATATATATATATATATATATATATATAATAGTATATTATATATATATATTATATATATATATATATATATATATCTATTATATTATATATATATATATATATATATATATATATATATATATATATATATATATATATATATATATATATATAATAAAAAAAAATATATATAATATATGTATAATCATATATAATATATATATATATCATATATTATTATATATTATATATATTATATATATTATATATATACGACAATAAAAATTCTCAAGAATTGGCGTGATGCATCATTCGGACAGAAATAGGCATTTCCTAATTTTATAATTACCAAAAATATAATAACTACATTTTTAAATTTTAACTTCTTAATTACTTTAATATCAAAATTAATTCTTCAAAATTGAAAAGCATTTCCTTGTTTTACAAAACCGAACCACATTTGTTTGGTTAATTTGTGCCTTCATTAGTGCCAATTCCGATAACTGGATGGTAACAATATTTGTTCTATAAATCAGGATAAATCCACCTTTAAATTAAACAATAAAGTTCTTCCAATGCAATATTGCCAAAATTCTCTCTCTCTCTCTCTCTCTCTCTCTCTCTCTCTCTCCTCGTCTCTCTCTTCTCTCCTCTTCTCTCTCTTCTTCTCTCTCTCTTCTCTCTCCTCTCTCACTCTCTCTCTCTCTCTCTTCTCTCTCTCTCCTCTCTCTCCTCTCTCCTCTCTTCTCTCTCTCTCTCTCCTCTCTCTCTTCTCTCTTCCTCTCTCTCTCTTCTCCTCCTCTCTCTTCTCTCTCTCTCTCCTCTCTCTCGTCTCTCTCTCTCTCCTCTCTCTCTCTCTCTCTGCTCTCTCCTCTCTCTCCTCTTCTCTCTCTCTCTCTTCTCTCTCTCTCTCTCTCTCTTTCTCTCTCTCGTTCTCTCCTCTTCTCTTTTCTCTCTCTCTTCTCATCTTATCTCTTCTCTTCTCGTTCTCTGCTCTCTCTCTATCTCTCTCTCTCTCTCTCTCTCACTCTCTCTTCTCTCTCCCTCTCTCTATCTGTTATTCTCTCTCTCCGTCTCTCTCTCCTCTCTCTTTCGTCTCTCTCTCTCTCTCTCTCTCTCTCTCTCTCTCTTCTCTCTCTCTTCTCTCTCGTCTCTCTCTCTCTCTTCTCTCTCTCTCTCCTCCTCTCTCTCTCCCTCCTCTCTCTCTCCTCTCCGTCTCTCTCTCTCTCTCTTTCTCCTCTCTCTCTCTCTCTCTCTCTCCGTAATCTCTCTCTTCTCTCTCTCTCTCTTCCTCTCCTCTTGTCTCTCCTCTCTCTTCTCTCTCTCTCCTCTCCCTCTCTCATTCTCTCTC
>JABUQX010031961.1:0-2500 GCA_015478945.1 Trachelipus rathkii
AGAGAGTCACCTCCGTCTTCTCCCCACTCATCCTCATTCCTCTCTTTCTCTGAACTCTTCATCCCACACTACAATAAATCTCTGCAGAGCCTACCTTGGTTCCGCCACCAACGCAAGATCAGATGATAAAATCAGATGTATTCAAAGACAATACCCTCCACTCCTCAAGGTGGCAGTTTTCAACAATAATCAAAGAAGAGGATAAACAAAATGGAGAGAGAACACTAACCCTGCTTCACTCTCGGTATCAACCTCAAGCCAATTTCCATCGTCCATTTGGGTCTTCACTTTGCATAAACTATTTATATAAGTACTCTTTATTGCCCTTCTCAGTTTTTCGGTATCCCATACTCTCTCGCTCTAAGAATATTCCACAGGACCACCCTGAGTACACGGTCAAAAACCTTCTCCAGTTCTCCAAATGCCAAATACATCTTTCTGTTAAATTTCCAACCCTTTTCGCATACCATCTTTAAAGCGAATATATTACATCAATAATTGATCTATTTGGTCTAAAACCATGTTATCATTCGTCCATTTTATCCTATACCCTATTTCTCAATATTTTTTCTAGTTGTCGTTCATATGTCTTTGCGATATGTGGTTTCAAAGCAATTCCTCAAATTTCTACAGTATGCCTTATCACCTTTTTTAAAAATTGGGCATATTACTGATTTGTTCCATTCTTTAGGTGTCCTTCCTTCTCGCCAGCACTTATTCATTAATTCTTTCATCTTTGAAAGAGATAGATAGATAGATAGATAGATAGATAGATAGATAGATAGATACATACATACATACATACATACATACATACATACATAGATAAACAGAGATAGATAGATAAATAGATAGATAGATAGATAGATAGATAAACAGAGAGAGAAATAAAGACAGAGCTATAAACAGACAGTTTTACAGACAGACAGACAAAAAGACAAGATAATAGACAGACAGACAGACAGACAAGTAAATATACAGACAGACTGACAAGGAAAAATTCGACGGAGAACTCACTTCTCTGTTTTAATATATATTATATATATATTATATATATATATATATATATATATATCGCATACAGAAATATATATATATTATATAATATTATATATATATTATATATATATATATTATATATATATAATATATATATTATATATCCATCCGAAAGCAACATGCATGTAACAAAAAATAGAACAGCAACATGAAATAAAATAACATTTTTGTAATCACGGAGACATTTTTTTTATAGATGAAATAAAAAAAGAAAAAGAAATAACGCTATTAAAAAATTTTAAATTCTTAAAAATGTTGCAAAACTGTATGATAATTATCGTTTTTTTGAGAAGTACGAAGGAGCGCCAGAGTTGCCAAAAGTTGAATTTTTTTTAAACTAAACGATACCGCCAGGGTGAACCACAAAGATGGACGAGTCCGGGTTTCTCGGCCTACCGGGGGACGAAGGGGGGGACGATTCGTCCCCTCCTCTGTCCCACCGTCGGCTCGAACCCCCTAAAAAAATATTTAAAAAAATAGCATTTTTTCCAGAGCATGATAAAAAAAACAATTTTTGGCAACTCTTGCGCCCCTTCTACTGCAAAAACGGAAGCTTACTCAGAGCGTAAGCTGCCAGACCTAAGATATACTAATATTTAAGGTGCTATTAATAAATATTAGAATAAAATTACAATTTTTTTTAAGTTTCACCCATGAAATTGCTATGATAATTCAAAAATGTTATTTATTTTCTTGTAGCTGTTATATGTTTTTTAGATACATGAACTCTTCGGGATGCTGGCCAATATATATATATATAATATATATATTATATATATTTATATTTTTTTATATATATGTATTTTTTTTTATTGTAGTATGTCTATATATAATAATATATATATCTATATATATATATATATATATATATATATCTTCTTATTAGTTTCATGCTGCAGATAATTTTTTTTAACTTTCTTTCATATATTGTTATTATATGATAATAAATGTGAGTGCTGATTGAGGAATGACCGAAAATTTTTAAATACAAAACAATAGTCTAGGGATATTTATCTGTAGTGTAAAATCTTGGCGAAAACAGGAAGAAAACTGTTACTGCAAAGAATATTATATGGCTAGGTCGCAATTTATTGCATCATCGATCCATATATGTTAAGTTGAGTCTTACTTTATCGTCAATCTATATAGGTTTTGTTGTAATTTACTGCTTACTGTTCAGGTTATGATAAGTTTTGTTATGTATGCTTAGAACATATATATATATATATATATATATATATATATATATATATATATATATATATATATATATATATATATATATATATATATATAGTGTTTATATTTTTTTATATATATATATAAAAATATATATAAATATATATTTAAAAATATTTATATATATATATATATATAATATATATAATATATACTAATATATATTTAATATATATATTTATATATATAAAATATTTATATT
>JABUQX010031961.1:5000-10000 GCA_015478945.1 Trachelipus rathkii
AAGTAAGATTTTCCTTATATATAATTAACAAAAATTCAACAAGACATTTCTACTCAATTTAATCGACAAATTATATTCCCAATATCGATAGTTCATCATTAAATCCTAACTTCAAAATAATATCGATATCATAAAACCCTAACAACATTGATATATGATATTCAGATTATAACCTTAAGATTACCCTATTCTATACATAAAAAGTAAGTCACTGTTTAGTATTCCTGGTCGGCAACATATATCCTCATCACTGCTTAATTCACACTTCCGAATGTTTCCTCGGCAATGTCTGTGGTACCTGTGTTTAAAGTTAGCACAAATGTTTATTAAACAATGGGGAAGTATCACCTAATAATTTTCCAAATATTATCGTAAATATCACACTCCTTTGTTAAATAAAGTCACAATAATGAATCCTAAAACCAACTGAGCAAATATTAAATTTATGAATAAGCAAGGCATCAGATATCGAAAACTCCTGATGAATAAAGGTTACGCACTAAGTGTTAAGCTTCATATGAATAAACGAGCACAATAGCAAATATTAAAATCCTGTTTATTCAAAAAGTCACGTATTACTAAAAAGTAAGCAAATATTGAACTATAAATATGGACAAGTCACTCACTAACTCGTCCATCAAACCAAATACTTAACAACGTATAGTTTCCAAAAAGGAAAGAGGCTTCGTCATTTTAGTCGAATCCAAGTTTAATCCCAATTCCAAGTAAGCGAAAGAACATTGACTCATCTATTTCCTGTTTCCATATGAACACACGAAAAGGTTAAAATCCTCCTTTTTTTTCTGATGAATTCTCGTATTCGATAATTTCCATCGATTTCCTGCCTGAGTCTCATACTTAGTTTGTAAGCTCAATTTTGGCTCCAGACTTCAATATTAGCCAAACCTGATAACAGCTCCAGAATTAGTAACAGCTCCAGAATTAACAACGGCACCGACTTGGGACCTTAGTTTGTAAGCTTGATTAGCCAACTTGATAACAGCTCCAGCACTAGTAACAGCTCCAGCCTTAGAAACTGCTCCGACATTGGGACCCTATTAAGATATCCTTTTCTGTTAATTTCTCATCTTTGCAATTCCTTCGTCCTGAGCACTGAGGAGTAACCTGATCTTTGTGAGATGTCTTTATAGAATCTACTTTTTCAAAATACTAACCTCTTTAATTATACCTTGAGAAACATTTAGTTGGTTGATCTCGCCACATTTCTCCCCCCTCAAGTTTGTAAACCCACAAACTTAAAAAGAAGGAAAGAAACAAAAAAAATGAGAGAACAAAAAAAAGGTCAAAACTCACATTTTTCCATCTTGATACCTATCCTATATTGTCTTGTCTGTTTCTCCTATGCATTGATCGCAACAATTCCCTATAGACAGCCAAATTTTCCCCCATTTTTCCTCTCTGAATCCTTTCCTTTTTCTGATTTTGCCCCCTACTAAATCCCGGCAACTGCTTTTCTGCTATAAGGAGTAATTTCACCTTCCTCACACAATGTCTTCCTTCTCTTTCCTCCATCTGCGCAGGCAAGGGTTGCGTTCCGCACGCTACGAAGCCACCACTGTAATAAACGGGAAAATATCAGTGAGAGGGATATTATAACCTGATAAATATATATCGATATATGAATATCGATTAATCGTATCATAACCTTATAATCGTAACCTGTGAGAAATCGTTTATTATTAAATATATAAAATGATTATGCTTTTTTTTCTTTACCTGATTAACCTTAAATTCAAAACAATATCAAGGAAGCGAAAACAAGTAAGATTTTCCTTATATATAATTAACAAAAATTCAACAAGACATTTCTACTCAATTTAATCGACAAATTATATTCCCAATATCGATAGTTCATCATTAAATCCTAACTTCAAAATAATATCGATATCATAAAACCCTAACAACATTGATATATGATATTTAGATTATAACCTTAAGATTACCCTATTCTATACATAAAAAATAAGTCACTGTTTAGTATTCCTGGTCGGCAACATATATCCTCATCACTGCTTAATTCACACTTCCGAATGTTTCCTCGGCAATGTCTGTGGTACCTGTGTTTAAAGTTAGCACAAATGTTTATTAAACAATGGGGAAGTATCACCTAATAATTTTCCAAATATTATCGTAAATATCACAATCCTTTGTTAAATAAAGTCACAATAATGAATCCTAAAACCAACTGAGCAAATATTAAATTTATGAAAAAGCAAGGCATCAGATATCGAAAACTCCTGATAAATAAAGGTTACGCACTAAGTGTTAAGCTTCATATGAATAAACGAGCACAATAGCAAATATTAAAATCCTGTTTATTCAAAAAGTCACGTATTACTAAAAAGTAAGCAAATATTGAACTATAAATATGGACAAGTCACTCACTAACTCGTCCATCAAACCAAATACTTAACAACGTATAGTTTCCAAAAATGAAAGAGGCTTCGTCATTTTAGTCGAATCCAAGTTTAATCCCAATTCCAAGTAAGCGAAAGAACATTGACTCATCTATTTCCTGTTTCCTTATGAACACACGAAAAGGTTAAAATCCTCCTTTTTTTTCTGATGAATTCTCGTATTCGATAATTTCCATCGATTTCCTGCCTGAGTCTCCTACTTAGTTTGTAAGCTCGATTTTGGCTCCAGACTTCATTATTAGCCAAACCTGATAACAGCTCCAGAATTAGTAACAGCTCCAGCCTTAGAAACGGCTCCGACATTGGGACCCTATTAAGATAAACACCAACTTGATAACAGCTCCAGCACTAGTAACAGCTCCAGCCTTAGAAACTGCTCCGACATTGGGACCCGTTTTTCCCACGGGATCCTTTTCTGTTAATTTCTCATCTTTGCAATTCCTTCGTCCTGAGCACTGAGGAGTAACCTGATCTTTGTGAGATGTCTTTATAGAATCTACTTTTTCAAAATACTAACCTCTTTAATTATACCTTGAGAAACATTTAGTTGGTTGATCTCGCCACATTTCTCCCCCCTCAAGTTTGTAAACCCACAAACTTAAAAAGAAGGAAAGAAACAAAAAAAATGAGAGAACAAAAAAAAAGGTCAAAACTCACATTTTTCCATCTTGATACCTATCCTATATTGTCTTGTCTGTTTCTCCTATGCATTGATCGCAACAATTCCCTATAGACAGCCAAATTTTCCCCCATTTTTCCTCTCTGAATCCTTTCCTTTTTCTGATTTTGCCCCCTACTAAATCCCGGCAACTGCTTTTCTGCTATAAGGAGTAATTCCACCTTCCTCACACAATGTCTTCCTTCTCTTTCCTCCATCTGCGCAGGCAAGGGTTGCGTTCCGCACGCTACGAAGCCACCACTGTAATAAACGGGAAAATATCAGTGAGAGGGATTATTATAACCTGATAAATATATATCGATATATGAATATCGATTAATCGTATCATAACCTTATAATCGTAACCTGTGAGAAATCGTTTATTATTAAATATATAAAATGATTATGCTTTTTTTTCTTTACCTGATTAACCTTAAATTCAAAACAATATCAAGGAAGCGAAAACAAGTAAGATTTTCCTTATATATAATTAACAAAAATTCAACAAGACATTTCTACTCAATTTAATCGACAAATTATATTCCCAATATCGATAGTTCATCATTAAATCCTAACTTCAAAATAATATCGATATCATAAAACCCTAACAACATTGATATATGATATTCAGATTATAACCTTAAGATTACCCTATTCTATACATAAAAAATAAGTCACTGTTTAGTATTCCTGGTCGGCAACATATATCCTCATCACTGCTTAATTCACACTTCCGAATGTTTCCTCGGCAATGTCTGTGGTACCTGTGTTAAAGTTAGCACAAATGTTTATTAAACAATGGGGAAGTATCACCTAATAATTTTCCAAATATTATCGTAAATATCACAATCCTTTGTTAAATAAAGTCACAATAATGAATCCTAAAACCAACTGAGCAAATATTAAATTTATGAATAAGCAAGGCATCAGATATCGAAAACTCCTGATGAATAAAGGTTACGCACTAAGTGTTAAGCTTCATATGAATAAACGAGCACAATAGCAAATATTAAAATCCTGTTTATTCAAAAAGTCACGTATTACTAAAAAGTAAGCAAATATTGAACTATAAATATGGACAAGTCACTCACTAACTCGTCCATCAAACCAAATACTTAACAACGTATAGTTTCCAAAAATGAAAGAGGCTTCGTCATTTTAGTCGAATCCAAGTTTAATCCCAATTCCAAGTAAGCGAAAGAACATTGACTCATCTATTTCCTGTTTCCTTATGAACACACGAAAAGGTTAAAATCCTCCTTTTTTTTCTGATGAATTCTCGTATTCGATAATTTCCATCGATTTCCTGCCTGAGTCTCCTACTTAGTTTGTAAGCTCGATTTTGGCTCCAGACTTCATTATTAGCCAAACCTGATAACAGCTCCAGAATTAGTAACAGCTCCAGCCTTAGAAACGGCTCCAGAATTAACAACGGCACCGACATTGGGACCTTAGTTTGTAAGCTTGATTAGCCAACTTGATAACAGCTCCAGCACTAGTAACAGCTCCAGCCTTAGAAACGGCTCCGACATTGGGACCCGTTTTTCCCACGGGATCCTTTTCTGTTAATTTCTCATCTTTGCAATTCCTTCGTCCTGAGCACTGAGGAGTAACCTGATCTTTGTGAGATGTCTTTATAGAATCTACTTTTTCAAAATACTAACCTCTTTAATTATACCTTGAGAAACATTTAGTTGGTTGATCTCGCCACATTTCTCCCCCCTCAAGTTTGTAAACCCACAAACTTAAAAAGAAGGAAAGAAACAAAAAAAATGAGAGAACAAAAAAAAAGGTCAAAACTCACATTTTTCCATCTTGATACCTATCCTATATTGTCTTGTCTGTTTCTCCTATGCATTGATCGCAACAATTCCCTATAGACAGCCAAATTTTCCTCCATTTTT
>JABUQX010031961.1:15000-22910 GCA_015478945.1 Trachelipus rathkii
GGAGTTTTCGATGAGGCCATTGCTTTGTGGGGTATAGGCGGAGGTAAAGTTATGCTGGGATCCTAACTCCTCACACACACTCTTGAATAAGTCCGACGTAAACTGCGTTCCTCTATCAGAAACGTAAGTTCCTACCACTCCAGCTATGGGTAGAAATTCTCTAGTAATTACCTCCACTATGGTTGAGGTTTCTATGTTTTTTAAAGGGAAAGCAAAGAGATAACGGGAGAACCTATCAATCAATGTTAAAAGGTACTTATAGCTTTTGCATTGAGGCATTTTAAGAATGTCAATATGGACTACTTGAAATTTGGCCGATACTGGCCTATAAGATTCATATGGAGGGCTTATTTTGCGAAAAGATTTAGATCTCTGACATGCATCACAACTTTGTACAAAGTGCTTTACATACTTTGGCATATTTTTCCATACAAAGCGCTTTCTAAGGGATGCCAGAGTTTTCTTAACACCAAAATGCCCTAAAGAGTGAGAATAAGAAATGACAGGAAGAATAAAGGATTCTGGAACAAAGACACGTGGTGAAAGTGGAATAGATTCATCAACGACTAGTGAGACCAAGTCATTCCTATAATAATAGAGTCTTTTTGTAAGCTTAAGACCCGTATTTTCTTGGTTATTTAAATATTTCTGAAGTTGTACATCAGTTTCTTGTGCTGCTTGCAGTTCTTTGTAGTCAATCTTACACTGAAAAAGCTTAAATACATCATTGGCGGAAATATTGAAAATTGATGCAAGAGCATAACCGTCATCCTCTGTTAAAGAATTCTGCTGGGGTAGAAAATCTGGTGACACCAAGACTTCATCACAGGATACTTCTGGAATGACTTCTGCTTCAGGCATCTGATCTCCAATTTGAAGAGAAGAGCTTGTTGCTGAATCTATTTCTACTTTTTCCACAGAAGTGGAAGGAGGGGGCAAATTTGATGGCCATTCAGTGGTTCTCTGAGCTGGATTTCTGCTTAGGAAATCTGCAAGAATATTTTCTTCTGATTTAATATGATGTACAGTCAAATCATACTCTGACAAGAAAGTTAGGTATCGCTGCTCCCTTGCTAGCAAGTGATTAGCATCAGTCTCTTTTTTAAGTGACTGTGTGACTGAAAGATTGTCACAAAACACATCTACCTTTCTTGCTTCTACTATATGGGTAAATTTCTTAATTGTTTTAACCAAGGCAAGGAGTTCCTTGCTATATATACTATAACCAATTTCAGTAGGATTCAATCGATAACTGTAAAATCCCAGCGGAACTGTTTTTTCATTTTCCGTAGAAACTACTACACCTGCCAAGGCTGTCTGACTAGCATCAGTGAAAACAGATATTTGAGCATTATTAGAAGGAAACCCCAAAGGTATAGCATTTTTGAGGACCAATTTGGCCATATTAAAGGCTTCTTCTGCCTCAGGATTCCATTTTACTCTGCGTTGAGAGTATGGTGCACCTTTGAGAAAAGAAAGAAGAGGAGAAATAATTTCAGAAATACCAGGAAGAGAAGAGCGAAAATAGTTTAGACTGCCTATGAAAGAACGTAAATCTTTGATAGTCTTGGGTTTTGGGATATTCATAATAGCAGTGGTTTTATCCTCATTAGGGAGCATGGAGCCTTCAGACACATCAAAACCTAAATATGTAACCCGAGACTGTCCAATTTGGCACTTATCAGCACTAAGTCTCAAATTAAAAGATTTCAACCGGTCTAGTACCATTTCTAAAATCTTCATGTGTTCATCATGAGTAGGAGTGGCGATGAGGATATCATCAATATATATAAAAATGTTAGGGATTTTAGAAAGAATTAAAGATATGTATTTTGTAAAACTAGTGGGACTGGAATGGAAGCCTTCTACAATACTATTATATGAGAAACTGCCAAAAGGAGTATTTATAGTTAAGAACTTTCGACAATCAGGGTGAACTTTAAGGTTATAAAATGCCTTTTTTAAGTCTAAAACAGAAAATACTTTACACCCGTGAAGTAAGTTCGTAAAGTCATTTAAGTTAGGGAGACTGAAATTGTCTCGAACAGCTCGTTTGTTCAGTAATCTCAAATCGGCTACTATTCGGACTCCACCACTAGGTTTAGAAAGTACTGAAATCGGAAATCCCCAAGGTGAGTGCGAGGGAGAAAGTACCCCTGCATTTACTAACCTGCCTATCTCTTCTTTTGCCTTATCATATAAACTAGTAGGGATTCTGCGACTTTTAATGTTTATTGGGGAACCCATAACTTTAAATTTATATGGAATTAATTCATTTAAGGAATTTTGTTCAGCGGGGGAAAGAGGAAATTTTGTAAAGCCTATTTCACTTGTATTATTAAAATCACTTTCTTTATTAATATCACTTTTATTCATACTTATTTCATTTCTATTTTTATTACACTTGTAGGAGGCATTGTCCTGATAGCTACCCCCAGGGATATTATTATAATTATTATCTCTCACATTAACATTTTCTAAAATTTTATATAAATCATCAAACAACATTTTATATTCACCTAATAGAGAAGTATAAAGGGAAGGCGCGGAAGGAAGTTTAGGAGAAAGAGTTAAATTTATATAATTAAAATCATTTGTTATGGGTAGTGCTTCAGAATCATTCCCTTGAATGACTTTACATGATAGACCAGTTGTGGCATCAATTATAATATTTGAGCTAAAATCTAGGTTAAATTTATATTTAGTAAAAAATCTATCCCTAAAATATTATCAATTACATCAGCGATTAAAAATATATGCTCATAGTCCCTTTTTAGCAGGAAATTTAATTTTTTAGTTATACAATCATAAATGTTAATCTGACTTCCATTAGCAGCTGTAAGAAAGCCAATAGGATCTTTCTTTTGTTCTGCAGAAGCCTTTAAAATAGAAAATGAACTCCCCGTATCTAACAAAAATAATTGCTTAGAATTAGCGTCATATATACGAAGGAGACAATTAATTGCAAAATTTTTACATTCGTTTACATTTAAAACTTTGGGAAGCACTGACCCATTGCAAGAATCTGCATTTTCAACCCGCATCGCAGTATTTTGGCTTGGAATTAAAGATTCCAGCCCTATAACTGACTGTTCGCTACCTTGATAATGCATATCCTTACCCTTAACACTAATATCGGAGGAAATCAAATTTTCCCGATACCAAGATTCATTTTCACTCAACTGAGAAGCTCTCTCGCATAAAACAGATTGTTTTACGCCATTAGTAGCATTTTCACTTGAATGAACATGAACCTGGATATTATTTTTATTAGCATGCAAAATTGTATCAACATTTTTACCTATATTGTAATTATTATTCGAATTTGGTTGGGGGTAGCTGTCCTCCCTAATACGTTCTATATTATTAAAACTACTTTTGTACTTACAAATTTTACGAGTTACCACTGGATTAAAACGCACTTTCTTTGTACAGGGGCGTAACTCCACCCCTATACTTAGTTTCCCTGCGAAGGTAGGGAAGTAGGTCCAGCATTGTTTTGTGATGGCGCTTGTGCCAACAAATGAGCCATTTTGCAAGTGCCTCCTTGGCACCTGCTAGCCATTTCACGGAAGGTGAAATGGTAGTAGCAAAGGGGTCCATCTTTTCTAAATCCTGAAGATGATCGACGACGGTTAGACCGACCTCTGTCCCAGCCAGGAGAGCGACCTCTGTCCCAACCATTATCATTACGAGACATCTGCAGATCTAATTGATTTACTTGATATGTGAGGGCCTCCAACTTCTGGAACATCTCACTTAGTCGATTGTTTATTTGGGCCAAATCATTGTGTGAAATGTGGTCTTCTTTCCTAGGTTGGGGATCACTTGCCCTGGTAGGGATGAATGGAGTCACAGCATTGACCGAATAATCTGGATAGGATTTTGATTTATGACGTTGGGATTCCATGAACACGTCAGCTGCTTCGGCCAATTTATGAATATCCGCATCCCCTTTCAAAACCGTTAATAACGGTACCAGATCCTCAGGTAGAACACAAAGAAACATCTGTTTCATAAGGTTTTCATTTTGATGTAGAAGCCATTGATAACTGCGGATTCCTAATGATGCTTTAATTCTGTTAAGATATGCTGTGGGCTTTTCACCAGGTTTAAGCTCCTGCCGAAATAAATTTTCAGCTTTCTCTTTATCCGATGGAGCATAAGTTTCAGTTACAAGGCGAACCAATTCTTCATATGTTTGGTCGTTGATAGGATAGCTTATTCTTGAAGTTATAGCCGAAGGTAAGAGAGGACCAAGAAGTTGAACTTTTTCAATATTATCAGTAACAAAATATAGGCTAAATAGAAATTCCACTCTATCTAACCACTTTCCCACGTCCCTTGTTTCAAACCGAGGAATATCCTGCACAGAGAGTACTTTCCTAGTTCTTCGATGTGGTTCGGGTGATGGGGTGCGAGAACGATCACTCTCAACCGATGAGTTATTTGAGTTGTGACCATCGTTCCTATTTAGATTTTCATTATGTCCATCATTTTCATTTATTTCAACATCTACATGATGTATAGAAATTCCAGACGGTGGATTATTTAAATTTTGAGCAGCAGACCTGCTTCTAGTCGAAGTCATCGTTGTAATTCACAAAAAGTTTTTTTTTTTTTTTTTTTTTTTTTTTTTTTTTTTTTTTTTTTTTTTTTTTTTTTAATACTGTCTTAATTGTACATACACTTAAAAACTTTATTTCACTGTTTTATTAGTTATTTTATAGTAAAATCACTTTACTCACTAATTAATCAAAATTATCTACAAATAGTTTAATTTTTTTTAAAATTTTTAAAAAAATAAAAAATTTTTTTTTTTTTTTTTTTTTTTTTTTTTTTTTTTTTTTTTTTTTTTTTTAATATGTAGTATATAAAAATAGGCCCTGTTGCCTAATAATAGTTGCTAGCTTACTTATATAGCCCCTAAAGAGAGGACAGACTAGTTACAGTAGGTCTAAGCTCTTCTAAAACTAGTACTAGGCCCTGGTTTTAACTTAAACACTTTTTTCTTTAGTTATATGTTTATTTCTCACCACTTTAACTATCTTATGTAGATTTTTCTTGCTTTATTATGAATGGCCTAAAAACCTATAGTACTTGTTTTATTTTTTCATTGTTGAAGCGCATTTGTACGTGCGTAGCTTAATTAGGGACTCGTGCGTGAGTAGCCTAGGCCTATTTTGGCCCTATTTTTCTAAAGTTATTAATTTCACTGAAATTTTTTTCTTTTTTATTTTTTTTAATTTCCAAATTTGTTGTTTAAAATATTTTATTTTCTTTAATTATTAATCGTAAGTCACTCGGGATACACAACGTGGAAAGGATCTAGTCCTGGGGTCTAAGCCTTCCAACGAAAAGTATAGATTTTCTTTCCTTTAAACTTTATTTTTATATTATTTTCTTCTTATTTTATGTCACTTGTATTAATTGAAAGATAACTTCGTTTTAGTTTTTATTTAGTTATTAATTTATTTACAAAATTTATAAAGCGTCGTGCGCTAAGATTGTTTGTTTATATCTCTCTCAATTGGCGGGGCTAGAAATAATAACTACAAAAACATTGACATGAGCCACTTTTTGAGGGGCAATTTGCCAACCGTTACAACTTTACAATTATGGCATTTTGCGCCATATTTTCGTAATTATTACGAAGTATTCACATCAAATATACAAAATTATTTTATAAACCAATTATTAATGAATCCAATTGTGTTGCATATATATATATATATATATATTAATTATATATATATTATATATATATATATATATATATATATAATTATATATATATTATATACTATATATATATATATATATATATATATATATATATATAATTATATATATATATATATATATATATATATATAAAGGGGAGAATGTGGAATCTGCATGTATAATAATGAATAGGAATGGCGCTTTCGTAACTAATGAAATGAATATAACTAGAGTGTGGTGGGAACACTTCGAAAATCTTGCATAACATTTGGCACGTAATGAAGAGGTGATAGTGAATATGTATGGGTTTGATGGTGCAAGATGGAATAGGTATTTTGGGGATGATTACTAAGGTGGAGGTAATGGGTAGAGCGAGAAAGATGAAGAATGGTAAATCTGCAGATATAGATGAAAGGACAGGTGAAATGATCAAGAACGGAGGCGAGATGGTCATTGATTGGATTTTGAAGTTGTGTAACAAAGCGTTTATGGAGAGTATAGTTCCGAGGGATATGAGGAGAGCAGTAATATACACCCTTATGTAAGGGTAAGGGAGATAAGGGTAACTGTAAGAATTATAGTGGAATTAGTTTATTAAGTTTAGTAGGGAAGATATATACTGGTATTTTGGTCGAAAGAATGCGTCGAGTGACTGAAGGACATAGATTGGTTGAATAAGCCCACAATGAAACGTTTAGAATGGTAGAGATGCGGGATCAAATCTTTACATTGAAACAAATGATTGAGAAAAATAGTGAGAAGAAGAATAAATTGTATTTAGGTATTTTGGATTCAGATGATTAAAAAAGAAGCTTTTTGGCAGGTGTTAGTCTTATATGGTGTTGGTGGTAAGTTTCTGAATGGAATGAAAACATGTATGACGATCGTGAAGCGTGTGTAAGAATAAATGGAGTTGAAAGTTATTTTTTTAATATTAATAGCGAAGTGAGGCATGGATGTGCTATGTCTTCTTGGTTATTCAATTTGTATATGGATGGGGTTATGAAAGAATTATAGGTGGGGGTGGTAGGGGATGGTGTTAGAGATCGATAGAGAATGGAAGAGAGTGGAGGGTGCCCTACCTACTATATGAGAATGATTTGGTTTTGTGTGGAGATTCTGAGAGAGTTTGATAGATTGGTAGAGAGATTTGGAATAGCGTGTAAAGGGAGATGTTTGAAGGCAAACGTAGATAAGAGTAAGGTTATGGTTGCGAGTGAGGACAGTCCTCGGTGTGAAGTTATGTTAGATGGTGAGTTGCTGGAACAAGTGTGTGAGTTTAAATATTTAGTATATATGTTGGATAAAAAGGGAAGGGATGATGCAGTGTAGTATGAAAGTTGTGGTTTTTTATGTTTTTTAATAATAAAGATCATGTTCAAAATTTAATAAACATAAACCAATAACTTACCTAAGCTAAAAAAAAGCTAAAAAAAACGAAGTATTTGAGTAACTGCACTTCTTTACTTTTACTTTCATATAGAAACGGAATAACGATAAAGGAACAACTTTTTCCGAGTAACGGAGTAACGATAGCGGAACTACTTTTTTAAATAACAATGCCCCTCTCTGTATATATCAGGGATGGGGAGTCGAGAAAAAATAACTCGACTCCCGACTCCTCTTCCGTAGAGTCGACTTTTAAAAACAACCGACTCCCGACTCGGACTCCCGACTCCCAGAGTCGATTTTTGGAAACACCGACTCCCGACACCCCGAAGCTCCCGACTTACCCGGACTTCCCAGACTCCAGACTCCCGACCTCCCGACTCGCCAATGAAAATGGAACGTGAATTTTTTTCCAAAAAAGAATGAAACTTTTGTTTTAATCGGCAAATCATAATAATAAACATTAAAAAAAAAAAAGAATTATGACATAAATTTAATAATTTCTAATAATATAATAATAATAATAATATATTTAACGAGCTTTTTAACAAAATAGGCCACTTTATAATTTTACATAGTAGGCCTAGTGCACGCATACACGGAACTTGTTGACAAAAAAAATTTACAATATTATAATTTAATTTATAATAATAAAATAATGAATAATAATAATAATATAAATATAATAATATTATAATAATATAATAATAATTAATAATATAAAATATAATAATAATATATAAATAATAATAATATAATAATAATAATAATAATAATAATATGTATTTTATTATTAT
>JABUQX010031962.1:0-37769 GCA_015478945.1 Trachelipus rathkii
ACATCCTTGTTACTGAAAGTGAACTTCACGCCAAGCGAAAAACCAAGTGTTCAAATATATTTCGAATATGAAAAATAAAAAAAAATAAAAAAATTTAGTCTCTGCCGCATAATCAAAACAAATTAGTAGTATAATAATAAAAGGATAAAATATATATATTAACATTAATTTATACTGCTGAAGATTTGAAAATCTTATTAAGGATATTCTACTAAACAGTTTTAAACTGTATTCATATTTACTATTTAAAAACGTTCTCTACTCTTAAACTCCATTTCAATATCACCCAAATAATTAGAAACAGTTCGTCCGAATAATGAAAAATTTTAAATTTATCATGAAGTTTTACATTACTGTTAAAGGTTTAAGTGCAATAAATGTAGTAATATGACATTATAATTAGATTGAGGTATTTTAGGAGATTTAATAGCGAGATTAAGATTACAATTTTTATAAATTAATCCGACGATTTGTATTTGGTTAAGTAAAACAGTAGATAAGATTAATCTAACAGATTGGGATAGCGTCAAACTATTGAGAACCCGTAGCTCTGCGTAGCCGCAAGTGATCCTTCGTGTCTAAGACATATTGTTTAGATATATAATAATTGTAGTATGTAAAGTATTACCTAGGTATGATTGCTATTTAATGATTGCTATAAAATATGAATCGAATATAAAGCCGTAGATGTACTAAATGTTACAGAATGAAAGCTTAATTAAAAAAATACCCCTTTTTGAATATTTAAAAAAAATATAAATAAAACGAATAAGTATAATATGTAAAAGGATTACATTTTAAAATGCATTAACTAGTTACTTATATTAAATTAAAATGAAATAATTTCAGCAAAGATTAATAGAGCATTAAATAAAGAATTAGAAAATTTCCATTCTTCACTGGCATTCAAACTATGTTATAAGAACTATATGTTTAATTAATAAATATTACAATTAATGGAAAGAATGTAAAACACTTTAATAAGAACACTATAGCCTTTCAATACATAATGTTAATCAGAATAGCATGTGTATCTCATGTAAGATAGAGTTGAATGTGAACCCGCAAAGCTGAATAACCTTTTCCTACAGGAGCCGATTTGAAAGGATGGAGTCTTGGGCAGAAATTAGGATTAGATTGTTACACATTAAAACAGACTTTTTTTAACACAGGAGATACTATAAATTGATACTTATGGAGATCTGTCGTTAATCTCTGTGAAGGAGTATAGGTAGCAGGATCATGGTAACCTTTCTAGATATAATCTTTTATTTAATAAATGAAACAGAGTGGAATGTATGAAATTGAACCACATCTACTGCATAGTACAATAAAAAGATCAATAGGACAACGGGCTGCTCTACCATGTCAGTATCCCACCAGCCCCAAATATACATCAATACTAATCAGTGTAATATACCGTCTTGAAATATGATAATTAGATGGATACCTGGGGTACATAATTTTCATGAACACGTCACAATGTTTGAAGACATTTCCATAAGATAATACTTATTTTCCTATCGGTATATTTCCATATCCTCGGGATTAGTCAAGGCTCGATGCCACATTTATATTTCATGATATGGTAAGAAATAAGAAATAGATAAACAATATTTAGATAATCAGAGGTGTTGTGGGCGAGTATTAGACAACACTAAAAACGACCACGAAAGATAAATATATCGAAGAGTAAGACCCTGAAAGCTTTATATAGATCTTGGAATGGATAAAAAAGAAGAGATAAGATTATTAAGGAAGAGAATGAAATCATATTTATAATGACGATTATAAATTTTATTTTTTAAACCAACTATAATTAAGGATGGCCAAAAATATCGAATATATACGAAAATATATCGTAATATTTGTTATGGCATCGATATATCGATATTATTTGGCCATCCCTACTTATCGATATCTATCGATATTTATCCATATATATATTTTCTTATATACATTTCTCTAATATTTCATTCCTTTTCATAAAAAAAAATATATAATTTCGTATCTTCACGCTTTCTTGCACGATTATAAGCACCCATACAGTGAAAATCGTGTAAGAAACGGTAATTTTAAACCGAAAATAATTTGGAGGGTTTTAGATTTTATCGTACTTATTTAATTACGGGAACCAATAATATATGGATAGAGATAGGGGCCAGTGCCTTGTAAGTACGGAGAACCATACGAGATCGAGAACATGGATAACATACTACTAACAATAGGTCCAATTGTCTTTCTGAGTTAATAACACTAATCACTATGGTAAGTTTATTCAGATGATATAATAAAGTTGCGTAATAATTTGGGAGCCGACAAATATAAAGAAAATTCTTATCTATTTATAAATATATATAATATACAAATAAAGATTTTTGGGTAAATGATCAGTTAAAAATGGACTTTATCCCCTGCTTTAATGTTAGCATGTTGGTCAATATAGAATATTCATTCTGAGTAATTCTGCATAAACTATTATGACACTGAAGTCTAGAACGACATCGGCGTTTTGCATTTAAACAATAGTTTGACTGTCAGATTGAAGGAATAGAATTGACTTCCGGCATATTCAAATCAGTTATAGTTACTTTTTAGGTGTCATATTAATGGATTAGTATTTGAGGGCTTATGTATGTATATAATATAATATATATAATATATTTATATATAATATTATAATTAATTAATATATAATATATATTATTATATATATATATTATAATTATAATATATAATATATAAAATATATATATTATATATAAATATAATATATTAATTATATATATATAATATAATAAATAAATAATATAATATATTTATTATATATACGATATATATAATATATAACTAGTGAGCTGTAGTAAAACTAAGTACGTCATTAAGGGCCTCACCGCCCAATGGGAAAATGGGCCTATATACTCATCTTGCTATATTATTAATAATATATATATATATATATATATATAATATTATATTAATAATTATATATATATATATATATATATATATTAAGTAGCTACTAATAATATTGTAATTAAATATATTATATATATTATATAATATAATATATTACTTTAAATATTATATATATTAATAATAAATATTATATATATATAAGTTATTAAAATATAATATATATTTAATGAATAGGTGGTAAGTTAGTAGTTGACTATGAGAACCACCTTCAAATGATATAGATTGAGGTTTATATAATTCACGATGTGTATTGATAATAGTTTGAAGCTGTTTGTCACGATAAATTTTGGACGTTTCGTATCTCACCGGGGGTGATGCTTTAGGTAGACTACATTCAGTGTATAGTGGTCGGATAGCCCTGTACACTCAGATCGCCTACTAAGAAACTCTACCCTACTAAGAGTGACAATAAAATATAGACTCAGCAGGCATAAACACGCCCGTGCTTCATATGCGCACCTGGAAGGACGTTGGTCAGCTGTCAGATGAGAGCAGGGTGTGCACACATAAGGTCAATGAAAGGCTTCGACCACTCTGTCTCCTTCACGTGCATGAAATTAGGTATCTGCACACCTGCAGTGAGAAGACATGATACTAAAGGCGTTACAAGGATGACCGATACATAGGATATAAGCTAGCCGCACATGCAGTTAAAGTATTTAAAGATATATATAAAAACTTGATAATATGATGGTAGTGTGATTCTCAATTGATTGCTTGACTGTGTTCGTCATGCCACTTAATATAACCATTTGGCACATAGTCAACTCACCAGAGCTAGTCACATGTATTTGAGGCGAGGCGTAATATATGTACGTGAATATATATAATAATAAACTTTTCTTGTAAAAGTAATGTTCTATACTGTCAAGATTAGAAGCCAGGTGTGTAAACCATTAAAATATATATGACCAAGAGCTGAGATAAGTAGTTCAGAACCACAATCTTCACATTGTAATAAAATATTTTATTTAACATTACTAGTTTGCATTAAGAGGGGTACTGACACCATGCATGCTAGGACGAGAGTCACATGTACAGCGTTTACAGTTGACCGATTAATCTATTGAAGAAGTCGTTCAGGCCAAGTTTAGAAAGAATTATAAAATTTAAAATTTGGAAATAGTAAGAATAAATTCATCCCGGGGAAGTTGGGAGTGCTTTGCTGGGTGTTCGTTCAGTGTGGACATTCCTCCCGTGAAGAAATTTAAAAAAAATTTTAACTTAATGCTCCTACTTGGCAACATGATAGGTCACACATAAATCTTTGTGGTTTCAACCAAATCTATGGATGACTGGTGGTTGTACAGTGTATGAAGATTGACCTTTGTAGACACACCCTATCAACTTAGAGAGGAGTATAATATTCAGTAAAATGTTAGAAAAAGAACGCCTTGTATACTGTTGGAGTCACGAATAAATATTGTTCGTTATATCGTCCCGACGGGGGACTATAAGCTTATGGACATCGTATCCAGTACGGGTTCAAACTGTACTAGCCAGACCCCGAAAACACTACCTGAATAGTCATAAAAAAACACATTGAATATTATGTAAAATATATATATATTATTTAAAATAAGTTACAATATGCGTTTATTTATTATTTTATTATGAATATTAATTTAATGGGAATAATTATTTGGTATAAGTTAAGTAGTGTAGTTATGAAACACGAAGGGTCAATAATAAAAATTATTAATACACACGTATATATGTTAGCGCTATACCTCATAGCTTAGATCGTCGTAATAGAGCCACTAGACTTACTTAAATCTACGGCGAGTATTCGATATAGGTTTTACGAGTCCACACTAGTTAGTGGACGCAATTAAATGTTATGGTGATTTTATTATGTGACCCAATCTTAGATCTCAAAGTAGCTGTGAGCTAAATAGTAAGACCATGATATGCACATAAATACTAATATATAGTAACTATTATTACCTACCTATATATTAATAAGTATAACAAATCATTACTTAGACGCTCAGTATGACTCAATTATCTGACTCTAGACTAAGTATATCACTGAATGGAGTAGCCATATGATAGTAGGAAAATATATAGTCTATGTAATATATATATATATATATATATATATATATTATTAATATAATATAATAAATAATTAATATGATAATATATAGTATATGTGTATTAATAATTGATATGTATTAGTATGTAAAGTATGTATGTATGTTGTATATATATTATATATATAACATATATATTATATATAATATATATTATATTATATATATTATATATAATATAATATTATATCATAATATATATATACAAGATAACCCTTAAGTAATCCAATACCTAGGTTATAATATGTATTTAATATATATATATATATATGCTTATATAACATTTATATTAATATCAGATTATAATCTCCTTTTTTATGGAGAAAATTAGAATATTTATACGGCATAAAAAAAGTTAATTAACATATATATATTTTGAAAGAGTATGTTAATATAATTGTAATTAATATATATAAATATGTGTCTTCATAAAAGGGAAAAGAACATTTGTAATTAAAGACTTTTCAACTTAATTTATGTACAAAAATATTTAATATCAAATTTTCATATTCTGGTTACTATTTTGTATTTTTTTGCTTAATTTTAGGTAGATTAATATTATTTTTACTTATAAATATCTAATTTCCCCTTACACCCCCCCTGATCACCAAAAAATAGGTGTAATCAAATCTATGTTCTCAACTCTCGCTTAAGTATAAAGTATTTAAATTATTAAGTACTAATTTGATTAAATTATTATTATGAGTAACTGAACTTAAGGTATGCTTAGTATCATATTTAATAGATATATATATTATAGAATATTTAAAACTTTATTAGGTTTAATTAAAATTGTAAATGTAATCATTAAAAATTCTATTCAGAAAAACACAGGAATACTATTTTAGTAATTAACTTATATTTAAATTCATAATCTCTATAATATTTAGTTAAATAATTACGATATAGATTCATACAGACGAATAATGGCAAAGAAAAGCTTGTCTATACTGTTGAGAGTATGAACCCAAATCATACCTTTTCAGCGTGAATATCTTTCTCGTTTGAATGTTGCCTAGCTATAGATTCGAACTTTAGTTTTTGACTAAGGCTGTACGAATGCATCTTCTTCAGTACGATTATCTGTTCCTACAAATCGTTTAATCGTTTTCATGATGTTATCATTGCCAAATTAGAATATATTTATAACAACACTTTTTTTTCTTTTAATCCTAAACAGTTACGTTAGGAATATAAAATCATGTATTTCACAAGTTTCAAATATATAGCTTAAATAAAAAGTCCGGAGTATGAGTACACTAGAACTCGTGTTGAGCTGGTCATAATTTGGTCCTCAAAATATATAAAGTTTCATATTTAGATTCAATTTGTATCTCCATATGGAAGAACAGTACAATCCGATAACCTTTAATTAGACTCGTTATAGCAGATGTTACACGTTATATAGTACGAGGTAACTCGTCTACAAATTATAATCAAACTTAAAACTAGCTGGTATTCACAAATCCTGGTAAGCTACTTGCTAAGTACAGTACTGTTTTCTAACGAATAAAAGTTGCTAAATCTTAATAGTTCCTATATAATATGTTTTACATTTTCACTTATCTGTAGTCATTATAATGATTTGAAGGTATGATTATTGTTTTCATAAATCGAAAGATAAATCTTAAAATCGTATTTATTTTACATAACAGTTTTGAGGAGCCTTTTCTTGCAACTTATTTCATATTTCGTAGCTTACTATGCTATTGCTGCAAGAGCAAGAAATGAAAAGCTATACATCATTATAAACATGGATTCTTGAGCTAATGAAACGAGTAAGATAATCTTATATCATTATATTAATATATATCAATTGAGATTTATTGAAAACCTATCCTTATTCTAAAGGCTTTTCCAATGAGGGTCTTCAATTCTTTTCCATAAGATAAAAAAGCTTTATAAATACCAAAAAAAAACTATTTTAAACTGAGTATATAGATTACGTCTGGAGGAGTAATTCTATAGGCTTGTTCTGTAGACACTCCTTATTTCACTCACTACATCTTTCAAATTTTGTTAGTTCTTACCTCAAATAAGTTTAGATTTTGAGCTGTGGTCACCAAATAAAGAGTTATAATTATTGGGGCTTTTTAGAAGCTCTAGTAATATGGAACTCTGGGGTACATATAATTTTTGAGAACAAAATTGATGCTTCAGTTCACAAATCACAAATATATCGTCTGCGAAACAACAAGACTATGAGAAATAAGACTCAGAAATTTCACATCAACTGGCTATTTCTTCATAGATGAGCGACAAGGGTTTGCGAATTACATCCTGCACTTTGACTTCATATATATAATTTAACAGACTTGAGATAAGTTAACAAATCTGCGAGGAAATATATTTGAAATTTAGTTTTTTTATTAGCTAAGTTATTTTAAATGAAGAATACATTCTCTTATGCGCATTGACCACTCTATTGTTGGATCATCAATTTATCGTTATGTGTTTTTTTGTGATACATTCGTTATTACGTTATAGAGTCAGCACGTTTGCTAGTTTGACAAAATTACACTTATGACCACCTTTAATTTTACTAGAGTTACTTGCTAACTGTGAGGATGACTGTTATCGAAAAGATTATAACCACAATATAGTTCACGCTGCGGTACTCATACTCGAGTGGTGTTGTCATAAAAATTTTTTTTAGAGATAATATATTGTTGTATTAATAACAGTAAACATTGAAGAAATTTAAGTGTTCCGCTTTTAGGGCACGAAGTGTATATAGTATTGTCGCAAATTTGAGATAAAAATTATATACTATATATTCGGTCGCAAACCCTTTGTAAGGCGACTAGAATATTTCCCTCGGAATTATGGTAAGCCATATCTACCAATTACATAGCATCTTGAACAACAACTTCTTTGCATCTAATTCGGAGAGTTTAATGAGTTTTATTTGTTCAAGGAATTACACTAAAATTAAATATTATTAATGTTTTTCAAAGTTTCGGCACTGAGTTACACTGTTATGTGACGATAAAACCCACATACATTTTGTTTCTTAGGTTGTAGTGTGCATACATTTTTTTCTCTTTAAGGGTTCCACGTCAATATTTATTTTTCACTTCCAACCCAAGAATAAAAACTCGGAAAACACAACTTCGGAATTTTCACACGGGGCCATACGAAATTACTTGACCACCTATAAAGAAGGGGTTGACTTACAAAACTGTTAAAAGAATTTATATGCACACTTAACACCAAATTTTCAAACAGAGTATGTATGCTTTATGGCGATGCATTTTTTTTATACTAGGTAGACTGGTCGAGACCTTTAAATTGCAGATATGTTTTACAAAATAAGATTGTGTTAACAAGAAAATCCAACATAATATCCGTGTGTTGGCACGATGTTATAGATGATTCAGACAGGTCCGAGCAATTCCTTTTTGCGCAAATAACGAGAATACTGTATCTAATGGTGAAGATATTGGCTGCATTCCAATCACCAACACAAAAACTCATGTTGCCCGACACAGCACCTACAATGCCGTCGTCGTCATAGAAGATTTTACGATTACGTTGGCAGTTCTTTTTTCTCACAAGATGCGGTTTGGTCGTACCAACTATGCTCCAGAACTTCGAGACTTTTAGTTTCCTCTCTTTGGATTGATGCAGAATATTGACACAAAACTACTGTACGCCTATAATATATGAAATAGAGATAATTCCTGGTCCATCCGGGAAAGCTGTGCAGGTGACACTGGTCAATAGTAATAAAGGCAGTATGTCAAGTGTAACGGTGGAGAAAGGACAATATTTTGATTTATTTTGAGATAATATCTCTTGAGGTATATGTAATTAATTTTAAAATTTAATGTCTTGGAACAAATTTTCAACAAAAAAATTTGTCTTTTGATGTATATTTCTAGAGAGACAACTTATCTTATAGGTAAAAACTAAAACATACATCTCGCCGTCGACGTATAAAACCCCTGAAAAATTTGATGTTGATCGGCGTTGACAGTAGAAAAAAAATATTAAATAAAAATTATGTTCCACTTTGTCCAGAGAACAATTGCCAAGAAGGATTTATGAAACAGTGAAATAGTTAGGGGGCATTTTTCCTCCTTTTCTTCTACTAAGACTATGTGTAATGAACAACATAAACAATTCAGGGCATGTCTATAGTCCGGGCGAGATGCAGTCTTTTTACTTATATATTATACTCAATTAAACATATATGATAGTAGATGAAGTAGCTATACTATTTTATATAGTTATTAATAATATATTATATAATAATATACTATGATAGTAATAATGTATACTATGTAATTTTATAAAGGTAAAATATAAAAGTTACTGGAAAGTGTTTTAAATATATAAACAATAAATATCTAATATACCTAATATCACAGTATTATTTCACTTATGGAGGTAACTACGATATAATAACCTTTATATAAGCTAAACCCGGGTATATTTGATTAGTATATAATGTATAGTGATTATCATTATTATATATATTACTATATATAACATTATATATTTTTTTGTTATTTATATATTATATAATGACTCTATATGATAATTATTAATATTTTATTATAGCTTTATACAAACAGGAAATAGTACGAATATGTGATATTATGAACGGTTGGGTGAAGTTCCGGCAGAAAGAGATTCGAAGCGTTATATGAGAACACACTTCAAGATTATTGAGGTTAATATATTCGTTGGTTAGAGATGGAGTCTTAGAGAGAGGAGGAAGAGTTTGCTGAGAAGTTGTTCGACGGAATAAATATTTAAATAGGGTCGTTGTATTCTGAGTCCCGGGTTGAGGCACGCTTTATGCGACTCTTCAGCTGGCTGTAATCCCGCAGCCCCCTTCCACCAGAGCGCCACAGAACTCCCCCCAGTGACAACTGGGCCGCGAGAGACAAGTCCATAAACGCTCCAAATCCGGACCGCTGCTGAACGCACGGCATATGGTCAAGGGAGACGAAGATTGTGACAGAACCGCAGAGGCCTGTCAATGACGAGACCATATGTGCCTTGGCACAAAATATTAAGCCAAAAGAATGAGAGGGAGGCTTAGACAGATCGAAAGAGCTGTATCTGCTATACGAGATCAGGGGTTTCGTACTGCACGTCTCGCAAAAGTGAGAAGCCAGCAGACAGAGGCGTTACATGAGTTTGAAAGTGAGGAACCGAAAAACGAGAATTGCAGGAACGCCCCAGCAGAGAAGAAACTTGGAATTGAAGTATAAAGCCATCATTGGCTATATGAGAACAAAGATGTAGGGTAGTAAGGAATTACAAAACATTACAAACAAAAAGTCGATCTTATCCGACGGCGAACAACTTTGGACGAGAAGATGAGAATGCATCAGGCATGAGCGTGTCATTGTGCCACTCCAGTGGGCACTACGTGGCACATCGCCGGGAAAAATTCACTCAATCCACTGAAGGGGTTATAATGGTCGCTACTGTTTGAAGAACGAACCAGATTAAAAATGTAGCAAGTAGAGAGACTACGGAGTGACGTTGAAGACTTGACCCAGTTTTCAAGGCTAACGATAAATTGGGGTCTATCGTATCACCCGGGGGGCCTGGCTTATTTGGTGAAATATATGGCGAGGGTGCAGTCCGTCAGCCCCGCTTGCCAACATAAAGGATAGCCAACGATATAACAAAATAATTAAATTAAATAAGGGAGATAAATCTCACCCCCCAAAGAGGATGGAATAAAAACTCGAACCATAACCCTGTGGCTCATTACCATATATATAATATAAATAATTATATATATATTATATATTATAATATATATATACTATATATATATATATATATATTATATAATATAATATATATAATATATATATACTACTATAGTATATGCCAATATTAGTGGGTCTGTGTGTTTGAGATAATGTCATAATGTGTTTTTCATATGTTCATCATGATTTGTCATTAACATGCTCTTCGCATTCTCCTGGGCCCTTACCTGCGTGGGCCCCCCCGCACCGCGGGTCTGCGGGGCCGTTAGTTTCGCCCCTGTATATATATATATCATAATATAAATAATATATATATATAGTACTATATATAGCTCATATATACCTATATATATATATATATCTAATATCTATATATATATATATATACACCGGTAGTATATTGTGTGTGTGTGTGTGAGTGTTGTGTGGTTTGTGTTGGGTGTGTGTGTTGTCGCTGTGTGTGTGAGGTGTGTAAGATATATATAATTAAAAGGTAAATAACTTGAGTTACATTGAATGTGGACAGGAGGAAAGGAATAAATAAAAATAGCTAAAATCCCATATTTTAATTTTCCTTTTTTCAAGTTGTTAAAATTTATATAATAAGATTTAATTTTAGTATTTAATGCTTGAGACTCTAGTATTAAATCGAGGTTGGCACGGACGACCACCTCGAGAAACCCCCAGCCTGATCCTGATTGACGTGGCTGCTCTGGCCGAGGTAGATTCAGGTCGGTCGTGTGAACAGAGAACTATTCATGGGTGCGCAGAAAATCTCTGAGATGAAACCGGAAGAATGGAGGAACAGGTACTCCTGAGTATGTAGTGATTATTTAAGCAGTTAACAAGATGCCGAGTAACCGTGGGAGGAAGAAAGGTCTTAGCTAAAATGTTTAATTGCTCGATTACTGTACTGCCGATATAAATACATTGATTTCGCTTAAATATAAGTGTGATTAAGACCTAAATTATTTACGAAGCATTCAGATTGAAAGTTTAGCCCATGAAAAGGTTATGAATTAAGATCGATAATGCGTGGGGTACATTCAAGCTACTAGCTTTTCTTCATTGCTAAGTCGTTCCTGGCATTTCAGTTTTCGCAGCGTGGTACTAAATATAGTTCGTTTCGATGTTTATTACTCAAAATTTTGAAGTAGATGTCTGTTCGCCTTTAAGATCCCCAAACTCTCCTGAGACGTCCAAGATAACTTCAGTTGTCTACCAGCCGGAAGTTAAGAATTGAAATTTGAATAGGAATTATGAAATAAAGTTTATTTTTGAAGTAAAATTGTTGAGATAATCATATTCTTTGACGATTCAAAAAATTGTAATTTAGGAATATTTTACAAGGTAGTTATATTTGGGCGGTGTTTGTCATTTCTTGACGTAATCAAACTAGCTTTCTATGCCACAATACATTAAGTCTTCGCCACCTCTGGTGAGAGGTCTGAAAACTTGCAAAAGACCTTACGAAGATCCTGAGAGTGAAGATCCTTTTTCCATTTCTACCACTTAACAGTGTAAACGGAAAGTGTGTAATAATAATTAAACCAATTAAAGTGTTTATGATGTTATAAATTGACAACTTCGTCTCCTCATCCTCTCTTCTCTCCTCTCTCTCTCTCTCTCTCTCTCGTCTCTCTCTCTCTTGTATTAAGCCGTAATAGCTGCTAAAAATACCCCTGACAACTGCTCACTCTGCTTTATAGAACGCAATACCTAAAAAACTGCTGTTCACACAACCATGGTCTGCGTTGTAAAATAAAAAAAGCATCGTACATCCCAAAAACTTTGTTATTAATATATAATTTTAAATTGTTTTTCAGTTTTTTTTTGTTAGTTTAAGGCACTTTCTATTGTCTGTAACCTTTTCATTGAACTGAATATTTGCCTCTATGATTTAATTCCCGAAAAGAAATTGTATCCACAATTTAGGTGAGTAAGGCGCAATTAGGACCGTGATGATGGGGTTATAGAATAAACTAAAGGCAGGAGGATGAATGGAATAGGCTGCGAATCGTTCGCCCATGGAGTTATGAGTTCTTTAGGGAAATAGAGGTGATATAGATATAGGCATAGAAGAGAGTAGTAGTAATATTGTACCTTTTAGTTGGAGAGATATCGATTATCTGAGATAATAGTATAAAGACTTGTAAAAGAGTAGTTAAGAGATACCAATTATTGTTTGAAGAAGTATTATTTTAGATGAGATGTTTTTTTGGCAAGTATAAGGTACCAGAAAGTAAGTTATATCAGTAGGATATAAGATAAACAAGGAGTTATCGTACATTCCATTATATTATACGTTGAATGAACCGACTATTTATGCCTCGTTATTCACGAAGAGTTATATCCTTGCATAAACGATTTTCTACATATGAATATAATATGAATAAAGATATAGCAAGTGATTAGATAAAATCAGAAAAAATTTTCAGTTGCGGTACTTACAGGAATGCTGGCCGGGCCAGGGGGGATATCCATCGGCCGTCACTCGCCTCGAAATTTAATTCAGTAACCACCGTAAAATGGCCAGGAGAAAAATCAAAAAAAAATGTTTAATCCTGGCAATCCATTATATGTTAATTAAATAGGTATTAGCAGAGGTTAAAATTATTTATAATATGAATATTAGAGTTGCTGAGAAAATGACCTCTCATCTCACAACGATTACAGCTTCCACCTTTACCACACACATCGATAGCGTCACCTAAAGCAACGAGACAGATCAGTGTACCACAACTCCAAAAATTTCATTTCGAGTTAAGGTCTTTGAGAGCAAAGCAATCTGAACAAAAAGAGCTGAAACTTTGAAGCCCATCACAAAGAAATTGCAACATATACCCCCAACAGCGCAGCCATCTCCTCCCCTGATCAACACAACCGGGCCGAAAAACGCCAACAAGGGGCATGACGCATAATGAATCGACTGGTGCGAACATGTTCAGTTATGATATAAAAGAGTTATTTTTTGGATGATTCAATATCAGCTTTAGGAGAGAGGACTTGGAGAGTATACGAATCATTATCAAAGAAATTATAAGTGGTCAAGATTTTAACCAATATCGGTATGCGCATAGCGCTAATGTGTGATTCATATAAACAGCAGAGCTGAGAGGTAAGGTATGTAAATGACATTAAAGTTAGTGGGATGAAAAAACAATCTAAATATTTGTAAAGATTTCATGCCAAGAAAGAAGCTAATAGGTTAGTTGCACATATTGAAGATCAATTAGTAAAATGCAGTAAATTGGGATTGTATGGAAGATTGTAAATGGATCATACAGGAGCACAGATGTCCAAAAAACAAGCTGATACCGATCGGACTAGTTTCTGTTCGCAGTCACGCAAAAAATTTCCAAAGTATTTTGACAAATTCTGTGATTGCAGATACTATTCTTGCGAAATTTTACCTAGTTGGCATCTCATTCGTTACACGCAACAGACAATAGAATAGCGCTTTTTGAGTACAGGCATCTGCCATAAGAACTTTGATTCGCGAGCAGCAGTCTTGAAAGATATTGAAATCCAAAAAAACCTGAGATATTTATTACTCACCGGCGTTCTCGATTTATTTGCAACATCTATTATGACTGACGGACCAACCATCCATGTGTGATACATTGAAATCACTAAATAGAAGCGAAATCGTCAGTTTGGATTGAATGAAGATATAACATTCTCGTGAGAATAGTAGATTATTTCAAAGAAAGTGAAAATCCTGTTTATTTAGAACATAGCAGAAGACATCAAATTTTGATAGTAGAACAGGACGGAAAGATTTTGAAGCCAAAGAGCCATAATGCTTTGAATAAACAACTCGAAGTAGGAGATCGAGAATTCAACGGAGAGGTTATTTATAACATTATGATATGAAATATAGTATAAAGTTGATACCATTATAAAGATAGAGGATGAAATTCTTAAGTCCATCTGATCTGCAACAAGAACAAAAGGTTTTTAGGGTTAGTGTTAGAGGAGGTTGATATTCCACAGCAGGCAAACGTTAGACGTTTTAAAGCCACTGGATTGTTGGTGACAATCAAGAAGACCCCTGCGCCCATGCAAACTGCCATCTCTCTATCTCTCTCCTCTCACTCTCTCTCCCTCCCACTCCTTCATCTCTCCTCTCCTCCCTCTTCCCACCTCGCCTTCTCTCTCTCTCTCTCCTCTTGTGATATCCTTCCTCCTCTCTCCTCCTTGGCTGATCATACGCTTTGCTACGTTCTTGTCTCGATACTCTCCCTCCTTCCCCCCTCACCCGCTAGTCATCGCCCTCTCTCTCCCTATCGCCTCTCTCTCCCTCGCTCTCTCGCTCTCTCATCTCGATTCTCTCTCTCTCATTCTTCTCAATCGTCTTCTGCCCGTCCGTCAATTAGATCTATCTCCTCCTCCTCCTCCCTCTCTCCTCTCCTCATCACCTCCCCACTCCTCTCTCTCCTCTTAGAAGGTGGATTTTCTTTTGTTAGACTTCTGCTCGTCCGACATCTCGGACCTGTTCCTCACTTACAACAGTCGTAGTCAGGGGGCGGCCGGGCTGCGTCGCTCCTCTGTCTCCTCCCTCCCTTTTCGCTCTCTATCCGCCACATCCCTCTCTTCTTCTCTCTCACCCCTCTTACTTTTCTGTTTCCTCCGTGTAATTCTCACCTGTTACCCTACTTCTCTCCTCCGCGAGTGTACAGGCTAGGGAGGTGGTCTAGAATGTGGGTGATAAGTAATAATAAATAATAATATCAATAATAATTAATAATATAATAATAAAGATAAATATAATATAATAATAATAATAATAATAATAATAATATTCATTCTCTCTTTTAAATTTGAAAACAGTTTGTTCTTTTTTCCTCTCTCTATCTCCTCATCGTCTAACTGGGGGCGTACGGTTCGTTTTCACAACTCATACATCCGAACGCGCTCCATACAATCACGTAGAACCTGTCTATACAAAGTCGTAAAGAACCAGCCGTTTAACCTGCCCATCTATCTATTACATAGGAAACAGTCGAGACCAGAAAATCACCTCGCTTCAATGGAACCCGCGAACAGACCCTTCAACCTTGGCATATCGTCGTGTAGGGTTCATCCCTTGCCCTGGTGGGACATCCAACCACTACCCCTTCAACAATCCTATCACTCCTATTATGCAAATTTCTTCTCGCCTCTGCCAAGCCCACTGCCAAAAACATTTCTCTCCTTCAAGCAACATCCTTTACTGAACTCATCCACTTTTTCTTCGGTTTCCAGCCGGTCGTTCTCAGCAAACTCACTACTATACATCTGCTTAACCAAGCCGACTATCATTCATCTTTCCCAAGAATCGACCAATACCACCTCAAAAAATGGTCCTTTCATTTTATTCTCTGTCAATTTAACTCTTTCTTCAACTACCCACACACACAACCTCCTAATACATTCTTCCTCATTTTTTTCAATTTTTTTCAGACCTAACACGCCCCTAAGATTTTCCATCTGAAACATTGTATTTTAGATTAGATCTATCCCTCTTATTACAGACCATAGTCCCACTACTATACATTTAACACAGGTTAACAACATACCCTCATGTAAGACCCTAGAGCACTCAAGAACTATAGTCCCTTTTTACATCCACCACGGATTTAATTGCAAAACAGACACCTTCTGCATCACAAACTTACCTAAACTTTACTCTGGCATCAAATCATTCTTTTTCATCCAACATAATATCCTAAATATTTAAAACCCAGAACACTTGTTCCAGCTGCTCACCATCTAACATAACTTCACACTGAGGACTGTCCTCACTCACAATCATAACCTTACTTTCAAATCCCTCCTTTTACAAAACACCCTGCAAATCTCTTTACCAATCCTTCAAAAACTCTCCTTCAAATTATTCGAAAACACACAAAACGCAAAATTCACCCGCATATAAGTAGGGCCACCCCCACTCACCTCCATTCTCACATCATTCTAACCCATTTCCTGTCACCCAAAACTCTAATTATTTCATACCCCATCCATATAACAAATTGAATAACCAGGGGACATAACACATCCCTGCCTCACTCCTCTATTAATATTAAATCAATCACTTTTGACACCAATTATTCTTACACACGCTTCACTATCGTCATAAAAATAATAATAATAATAATAATAATAATTTTAATAATAATAATAATCATAATAGTAATACTAATTTATATAACCAATAATATCTCTTGATTAATAATTAATTGATTTTTATCTTAATATGTAAAAATCATTCATGTTTTTTATATTTCAACTAATATTTTAGGTAATTTTTAAATTATAAATATAGTAATCTGGATAACATTCGATCTTTAAAAGAATTGGCAGATATTTGAGAACGATGGACACGACATACAAAAAATCTTAGTACTCTTAAATTTAGAGCTCTTAAATTATGATGCATAACATACGTCTTTCTTCCAGTTTCATTGGTGGTAAATATTTCTTACTCTAATGGCAGAAATTGGACGATGAAACGATGAGAAAAATATGCCGATTTTGCCGACGACGATTAATCGTCCCATCACTTACTATATATATATATTATATATTATATAATATATATATATAATATATATATAAAATATATGAAATATAAAAAATAATAAATTTATAATAAAAATATATTATATATAAAAAAATTTATTATATATATATATTATATTTATATATACGTATATATATATATATATAATATATATATATATAGTATATATATAATTATATATATTATATAATAGTTATAATATATATATATATATATAATCGTCCCATACTTATATATATATATTATATATATATATATATATATTACAGGGATTGGAGGCAGAGCAGTAATAGTACCTTTATATAAGGGTAAGGGAGATAAGGGGAACTGTAGAAATTGCAATACGGGAAAAGTTTATTGAGTGTTGTAGGTGAGATGAATGCGCTGGTCATGGTTATTTGGTCGTAAATGAGTAACGGTCAATCGATTACACGTCCTGATTGGTGAAGGGTGATTGTACGTTTTTGGAGTGATAAAGATGGATGTGGTGGATCAAAAATCTTTACATTGAAACCAATGATTGAGAAAATCGGGGAGAGAAGAATAAATTGACTTTAGGATTTTTTATGGATTTGCAAAAAGGCGTATCGCATAGGGTTAATAGGTAAGACCTTGAGTGATGGTGTATAGATATAATGGTGTTGGTGGTAGGCCTTTGAATGGAATTAAAAGTATGTATGAGGATAATGAGGCATGTGTAAGAATAAATGGTGTCAAAGGTGATTGGTATAATAGTTAAGTGCGGAGTTTGAGCAGGGTTCGTGTTTATGTCCTCCTCCATTGTTATTCAATTTCTAATATATGGATGGGGTTATGAAGAGATTAGAGGTGGGGCTCCGGAACATCGGTGCTCACAAATGATGGCGGATGGCAGGATGAGTGGAATGGTACCCCTACCTATTTATGCGGATGATGTGGTTCTTTGTGGCGAATCTGAGCAGAGTTTGAGAAGATTGGTTAGAGAGATTTGGCGGGTGTCGTAAAGGAGGGGTTTGAAAGTAAACGTAGATAAGCATAAGGTTTGGTTGTAAGTGAGGATTACCCTCTGTGTGAAGTTATGTTAGATGTTTGAGCTTCTGGATAGCAAGTTTCTGAGTTAAAATATTTAGGGTAATTATGTTGGATAAAGAAGGAACGGATGATGCGAGTGTAAGGTAGGAAAGATGTGACATGGAGGAAGGTGGCTGTGCCAATTCAAATCGTTGGCGAATGTAAAAAGGACCTAAGTCCTGGAATTAAGAAATTTTACAATGAAGGTAATTTTTACCTGTGTTATTGTATAGTAGTGAGACCTATGGTCTGGAATAGAATAAAGATCTAAACATTCAAGTGTGTTCGAATGCGACATACAGTGGGAGGAACACTTGGAGAAGAAAGTGATAAAAATGAGGAATGAACGTATTGAGAGTTGTGTGGTGTGATAGGAAAGGGGTAAACGAGAGCATAAATGAAAGTATGTTTGAGATGGGTTTGGTCATGTGGGAACAGGATATGAATGATGATTCGGTAGGTTAGCCAAAGATTGTATAGTGGTGAGTGTGTTGGAACTGATCGGCTGGGAGACCGAAGAAAAGAAGTGCGAATGAGTCAGTTCAAGGAATGTTTGCAAGGAGAGACATGTGTGTTTGGCAACTCCAGACTTAGTCCTTTTCCATTAGCCCACGATTAATTGCACCAAAGCCACCTTACTGCCATCACGAAACTTACCTACTAACAACTCTTGCATCGAATCCGTTCCCTTCTTCATCCACACATAACCCTAAATACTTTAACTCAGCACACTTGTTCCAGCCTGCTCACCATCTACATGAACTTTCCACGACTGGGGCTATCCTCATCCAACCATAACCTTGTACTCTTATCTACGCTTATTTTCAAACCCCTCCTTTTAAGCACACCCTGCCAAATCTCTCTACCATCTTCTCAACTCCTTCCAGACTTCGCCAAAGAATTAAATCATTCCGCATATCAATAGGTAAGGGTACCCTCCACTCATCTCTATCTCCATCATTCTAACATTCTCTACTGTATATATATATATATGTAAGGGGGTGTGAAATATCCCCCTTTCTTTTCTTTTCTTTTTGTTTGTTTTTTAAGTGTTTTGGAGTGGAGTTTATATTTTGTATTGTTATTCAGTTATTACGCCATCCATCGTTTATAAAAATTTACAACATATTTTGGAAAGAATTAAAAATAATAGAATTGTTTATACTAATATATTAAATATATAATTCGAGCCTTAGTTTTCTTAGTAGGTTATAGCTCCCTGATTTCATGATTAATGATAAAACTTATGTTTTCATTATAATAGTTGATGATGATTTATAATATGATGATGATGATAAATATGATTGTGTCCCAATCCCACGTAATTGTTTATATTGGACACCATTACCAATCCTATTGAGCTCCCATGCTCCTGTTGTTTACAGACGATTCCTGTATAATTATAGAAGGACTCCTCAGGTTAGTGATTAAACCTAATTAAATTTAAGTTCATAATAAATGCATGGCTGGCTAAATGCTTTATATTATATAAAATGCTATACTAAAAAAGATTTTAAATAAGTTAATAAATAAATAACGAGTTTCCCCATATTCCAGTTTCTCCCGCGCTGTATCTTCGTTCCCAGTTTCAATCCTGCAGTTCCCTTTTTTACAAAATAGAACCCCTCCAGAAACGGCCTTACCCGACCAGGTTATGTATTACCTAAAATGGAAGATAACAATAATATTAAGTTAATAATTATAATAGAAAATACTAATTTAAATATAATAAAGTGAAAACTGGTGAAATCATGACTCACTCTGTGTTTTATGTTTTCCCCAGGGTTCTATTCTCTAATTCTATTTTGTGGAGAAATTTTCTATTTCTTACCAGAAATACTTTTCTATTTTGTGGAGAAATTTTCTAATTCGTGGATGAAGTTTCTATCTGCCAATGCTGATCTTTTGATAAGCTTCTTTGTGAAAAAGCTTTCTAACCATACTTCCTCTGTTGAGGATTTTGTTACCCAAAAACGTTGAACTCTCCCAAAGATTGCAAATACTTCCCAACTCGTGGTGTCAAATAATCTAATTGTGATGCGTGGAAAAAGTTAAGTAGTGAAGAAACATTACTGTAATAAAAGCGCTGAACTTTTATAAAAACTCATTATTAAATTACGTTGGAATACTTACTTAAACCGTTAAACGACTTGTTTGTATTGTTTATAGATTATTGTATTGATTAAAATATATTTTCCCATTTAATTCCCCTTTTCTCGAACTGTCTCATCATTGTTACACTCCATAACAAAATTACTAACCACCTGGGTTTCATATTTAAACTAGGGTGTAGTTATATGTACATTTGAATAATTGTATTGTATGAAGGTTTATGATTTTGTTGTAAATGTAAAGTGTGCAAAAGATTTGTAGATATTCATCAATTAAAATTAAAAACTAACTGGGTGTTAATTAACCCCCGTCTGAGAAAACTTAATAGTTCTGTATGCAAAGGCGAAAGTTATGTTTGGATGAGCCGTTCACCTCCGAAATGTCTACCTAGGGTGACGTGATGAATGAGAGGCTAGGTCCCAGATGACAAATACCTCCGTTTGCGAAAGCTGATTCCGGATTTGGAGAAGAGGGGTATTGCGAAGATATCTGCTGCTCCTCTGCTCTTCTCTTGGTATGGTTCAGGTAAATAACTATTAATTGTTACCTGACTTTAAAATACCTTCATGGTAAATCATTCTTAAGTTTTAATAAATATAAAATATAGGTAAAAATAACCTTTTTAGATTAGGGTTCAGTAATAATCCTAATTCTCGTATATTTATATTATAAAATATATTATGATATATAATATATATTATATATATATATTTATATAATAATATAAAAAAATAAATATAAATTTATATTATATATATAATATAATATATATATATATATATATATATATATATATATATATATATATATATATATATATATATCTAAGGGTAGTAACATTCCGTATTATAAGGGTCATCCGTATTTCTAGACCATCTCTACAAATATTGGTGATCCTGGAATTACTCTCTCTCCCTTCATATATAATTATATATAATATATATAATATATATATATATATATATATATATATATATATTATATATTATATATTATATATATATATATATATAATATTATATATTATATATATATATATATATTAAAAACAAACAACTGACCGTTTTACCGTGCTTTATCCCCTAATGCAGGGGGTAACACGGGGGAACCACAGGAAATCGACACTTTAAGGCCGGCTATCCCAAACCAAGCGTCCACCAACGTGTTCTGCATCGAGTTTTTAATTCTATGCCACTCAGGTAATAGAAACCCCAATCTGCTACGCGGAGGATTTGAAACAGCGTCCTCTCGTATATGAGAGGCGGTGACTCAACCTCCTGCGCCACGAGGCATATATATATATATATATAATATATATATATATATATATATATATATATATATATATATATAATATATAATAATATCTATATATTATATATAATATAGGGTGGGATGGTTTAAACCATTTGGTTTATAAACCATTGGTTTAAACCATGGTTTTAACCACCACATAAAAAAAACCAATGGTTTAAAACAACCATAAAAAAAAACATGCATAAAATATTAAAATGTATTTATTTAATAGTTTCTTTAGCATGTTGATATGGTTTTCTCCATTTTTCAATCGAAAGAGCAACTGAAAGGCAATAAAAAATTTTCTGCTGATTTTATATTATTGTGAGAAGATTATATATATATATATTATGGGAATGTGCCGAAATATTCGGTAAGTATTCGGTATTCGGCCTATTCGGCCACAATGCCGAATATTCAGTATCGGCTTTTGCCAACTATTCGGGCCGAGATTTGAGCTTTATAAACAATAATTTACGTCAAACATAAGGGAAAGTTATTTCAATTTTAAATTGAAATCTTTAGAAACTTATTTCCAAAAAAATAATAAAATATAGCCAAATTTTGTAGCCAAAATGGCGAAAATCTTTGTCATTTGTTAGATCCTATAAGGGCCTTTTACCATTTTTTCAATATTCTAAAAAATAGAATTCATTTAGTGATGCGGGATAATGGACCAAACATGGTAGCTGGTATAAGGGAGAGTGGCTTGCTATCAATTTCATGTTTTTATTCACATGTTGCAACTATGCATTCACGATTCAATATTATGTCAGAAATCTGTTAAAGATATTTTATTTACTTGCAGAAGCATATCCTCTCATTTTCACCATTCAGCAACGGCAGCTGCAAAAGCTTAATACTTTACAGATGCAGCTGAATGTCAAACAGCATAAATTAATTCAAGACGTTTCTACACGCTGTAACAGAACTTATGATATGCTTAAAAGATTGTTTGAACAAAACAAGTTCCCCTAATCCAATATACGCTGCTGAAATGCAAATCAGAAAATGTTACTTGATTTTCA
Organism: Trachelipus rathkii; assembly: GCA_015478945.1. Taxonomy (NCBI): domain Eukaryota; kingdom Metazoa; phylum Arthropoda; class Malacostraca; order Isopoda; family Trachelipodidae; genus Trachelipus; species Trachelipus rathkii. Next base: position 22,865 of record JABUQX010031962.1, read on the forward strand.
AGTGGCAAAAATTATTCCATTTTACTTGAGCCATTTGACAACATCAATAAAACAAGCATTAAACGTGAAGTAACAGCCGCCCAAGTGATCCCTTCCATTTTAGCCAATAAATTTATTTTTAAATAAGGCAATTTAAAGCAAAAGCTTCAGTGGAATAATAACACTCGTTGAAGAGCTTAAGAAATCAGTAGAAAAAAAGACTTTCTAAGTTTTTATGTGATAAATCTTTGTGTGTAGCTACTTTCTTAGATTTGCGATTCAAGCTAATTTTTCAACATGAATCAGATGAATCAGTAAAAATATGGTCGTTTTTGGAGGCATGGAAAGAATGCCATGAAAATATTAGCTCCTGACTCTCTGCTGACGATGATTTTACGTAAGTGGGGAAGTGAGCTGTAAGGTTCCATTTTCTCACTTCTTTTAATGGTAATTGTTTTAAAAATGAAATTGTGGCAATCAAATCGTCTACAGAAAAGAGTGAAGTGATAAAAAGAAAGCCCCATTCTTCTGACGATGTGATTATTGTACATGAAAGTAAAAGGCTACTACTGAATTACATCAAGAAATAAACAAATAAATAAGTTTGGCTTACTTTGACCAGTGAAGACAAAGATATATATTCCTTTCAATTGGTGGAAAAACACTGGAAAATAGTTTTTTTATGAATTTGTAAAAACTAGCAATAAAATACCTTTCATCTCCACCGTCATCAGGTCGAAAGTAAAAGAATATTTAGAACAGGAGGAAATATTTTATGAAGCCACAAGAATAGTTATCCCCTGAAAATGGAGAACTGCTAATTGTTCTGTCATTTTAACCTTAGAGCTTATTCAAAAGAAGTTTAGTTTAATATCTTTAACTACAAAAACTTTTCCAATTTTCATTAAGTTAATTTTTAATATGATGAATGGTTTGCTAAAGGTAAGAAATAGTTATTTACTTTTTGTTTTATTACTTGTATACTAGCACTGGATAAACATGAAATTTTCTTGGACGGGGTTTCACAATTGATTATTATTGATGTGCTGATTCCAAAAATGTAATCGGTCTTTGCATATCACATCGCATTTGTGGTAGATATTGTGTGTAACACGATTTTGGTAAAATTTTATATTTTTTTATCTTTTTCCAAGAGGGTCTATCGCCAATTATTGGGATTATAAGTATATATATATATATATATTATATTATATATAATAATATATATATATATATATATCATTATATATATAATATATATATTATATATATATTAATATATAATATATATATATTATATATATAGTATATATATTATATATATATATATATATATTATAACATGTTATCATAATAATTGCGAAACAAATCGGCAATTATATGATACATGTCTTTGATAGATATATATTAAACATATAATACAACTATGAATAAAGAGATATGGGACAACAAAGAATGTAATAGAAGGAATGGGTTTAGTTAATGTAAACATACCTACGATGGTAGTACTTTCCCTTCGTAGACGATCTACTGTGCATAGCCTGTCTGGAAATATCCCTCAATCAAGCTAACTAATATCGGCCATCATATTGATAATCCCCACTTTGCCTCTGGTAACGTCCTTTCCATGAACTTTAGATCTTGATGGGAGCGTTCACCCTGCGCTCATCACTAACATCGCCTAGGTTATCCGGAATATTTTCTTAGGTGAGAATGTAAGTAGTTCAACTTTTTATACTCATTCTACATCCATGAGAATGAAAACGTCTAGCAGTTCCTGTACAATGTTAGGTTCTCGGCTTTCCTGTTCCCCAGATAATATTCTGTGCTACATCTGAAAAACAGCATTCCACACTTTTTGCCTCTAACACAGAGTCATGTTGTAGCAAAGGCAGCATCACGGAGGAGTGCCCGTATTTGTGGGCCATCAATATCCCAGCTTTTCTTCTCGTGACTCAGACCAGGAAACGTTGAGAATATATAGCGGAAGCTTTCACCATCATGGTCCAGGGCCTTCCCACAAATTGTTTCCATCAATAAAAAGTTTATGTGAGTGGATGGCGCCAAGATATTGGTTTTCTCTCTGTACAATAGTTCACAGAACGATGTTTCCGTCCCTGGAGTCAGGTTCCCCTCGGTGGCCATTCTTTTTTGGTCCAGTGATCCTTTGCCGCCCTGCTGTCCCAATAGCACAGGAAGCTGGGTATAATTTGGTGAACCCTGCTTGCTGAACCGTGCAAAATGTATACCATTTTGATGTCGACGCATATTTACCATCCATGTACCTGTATATTGTATGCCTCTTCCAAACTGTCCCCTTGATTTTTGCATACTCCCTCTCTTTCGTACTCCGAGTACTCTAGCTGGAACCGAGCATAACCTGTTGCCGTTGTGTAACAACACACACTTTAAACTGCTCTTTGAAGTGTCAATAAACAGTCGCCACTCACCTGAATCGTATGCTGGGAGTCCCATAGCGAGTAGTAGGCCTGCAACTTCACTGCAATACACAAGGTTACCATTTGACTGGAAGAGCCTCCGCAGCTCTGCTTCTCTGTTACGATAAAATGTTACTCTTGTGCCATGGTCCAGTAGTCATTTTTCATGCAACCTCGGAGCCAACAGCTCAGGACAACTTCGGCAAATACAACTCTCATACAAGATCGTTCAGTTCACCCTGGGTGAACAATGACGGACCATCCGACTGTATTTCAGATGGATGATAGACATCATTCCAGGTCATTGGCATCCATACATGTAGACGTACTAAAGTTACCACATGCTTCCCGAATATCGACCGCAGTAAACTTGCTGCTACTGTAGATATATGCGGAAGGTAACGTCTATACAGCCTACGTAATGCGCACATGAATTTTGTCATTCCTAGGGAATATGCAAAAATAGGGATTCATGATTGCACGAAAACGGGATGTGATACAGCAAATCCGAGAATATATATGGAATCAGTACCTCTGAGTTACTATATATTTATATTCTTTGGGGGGGTATTTTTTTATTTTTGTCATGTATGAGAGTGTTATGAAGGGGGAGAATAATTGTGTTGCTGTGAGTGATGGGTGTTCTGACGCCAACGAGTAGTCCTTCAGTTCTCTTTCCCTTGGTCTTCCTAGTTTCGCGGCATCCATCACTCTTTCACGTTTGAATGAAACGATTGGGAATGATTGTAGATGAGTGTGATTAATCAATTTTTCATGTATATATTTCGTCTTTCCGTAGGAATTATTATTTAATATTTTCTTTGAGATTTTGATTGTTTGAAGTGAAGCTAGGTGGAGATTTTGGAAAATTCGTTGATAGATGGTTCCTGTAGCTGGTGATTCTGGGGAATCTTTTTCTTTTGAATTTGGAATCCTTTTATGGTACGGGTAATTATTTTCTTATCACTTTCATTATTTCATTATTGGTATTTTTTCTTGGACTTAGTGGATTTTATACTTTAAAGGTTTGAAGATTTATAGTAGAAGATTTTGGTTCGGGTGTGTGGAATCCTATAGATGATAGATGGCAAGCGTATGGTGATCTCTCTTGTGAATTTGGGATCTTTCTATGGTAAGGGTCCCTATTTGTTTATTATTGGTTTAATGATTAATGGAATTTATGATTAATATTATTAAGGTTATATGGTTATTATTAATATTCTTATTCTTATTTCAGTATTTCTATTTTTTATGAGTATTAAGGTAATAGAATGTTGTTTTTGTTTTGAATTTGCAGTTTGGTAGTGTATACCGTCGTTCTTTTCTTTTGGTGAAGGTCTGATGCTATCTGTGGGACCGTAGAAGTAGAAGTATCGGTGTGAGAAAAAAAATGTCAGCTACCATTGGCAGGTAGGACTTATTTTGGTTTTTTTGTTTTTTATTTTTAATTTTTATTGATTTATTTGATTCCAACTATTAAATAGTGCTGTAGGATTATTTTATTAATTGTTTAATGTTGAAATATGAGTTGATAGAAATTACTCCATGTAATGATTTAATTGTTTAATCTACCTATCAATAGTTCATTTTATCATTTTTTTTGTCAGGTTAGGATTTGTTTCTTTATTATATAACTTTTTTTCGTTTTTGTATATTATTCTCATATTAGGATTTTTTTTATTTTCGTCTCGTTTCAGTTTTTTTGGAGCCGGATTTTTTTTGGAGCTGCTTTTTTTTTGGACTCCATATCTCGTGGCCTCAGTTTTGATCCATTTGTCTGTGGCCGGTTATCCGTATTTCCCTGTGGCTGTAAATTATTGAGGCATGCTGAAATTTGACATTTAGGTTAGCTGGGTTATCCCGAATGAACTAAAATGTGCGGTACATTTATTTTAACCTTGACTTCCAACGGTGCGTGTTACCACATCCAAATTTAGGAATATTAAATAAAAAATGATATTGATTATTCAATTGAAAACTAAACCGAAATTTAAAAAGATTGACAATAACAAGAAAAGTGGAAAATTATAAATCACAAAATAAATTGGAAACTTTAAAAAGCGATAAAGAGTACATACTGAAAGAGAGAACAAAAACATAACGGGAAAATATAAACTGTGAAAATAAAATAAAAAGCGTTAATTTGGAAATACATAAGTGGACCCAGGACAATAAATTTGAAACTAAAGTAATAAATTGTGTAGTGGTACCATAAATAGAAAATAAAACTAGAAAATTAAACATTTGAGAATAACACTTAAAAACTTAGAGTGTAGGTACCATAACCGGTACCATAAAACGTGAGAAACTTTTAAGACTAGTGGTACCAAAATTTAATACTTTAATAATTGACAATTACGCATATTTGGTACAATTTTTATTTAATACTATTTATTGCATTTAATATTTTTCTATGATTATTATATGTTGTAGATGTTGTAGGTATAGGTGTGGGTTGTAATATATGGTATATTGTAATACCTGGTGGTGGAACTAGTAGGTGCGGTAGTTTATTTATATTGGAATAACGTGTGTAATTTTTTTTGTAGTAAGTAGTAGGTGGTATCAGATCAGGATACTGTGTGTAATTTTTTGTATTTATTATTAAGTAATATTTGGATTCTATATATTCTTGTATAATAAATTTAAGGTATATGTGGGTTGTTTACTTGTTTTTTTTGTATCCCCAATATCAATCCTGGAAGACAGCCTCACGCCTTTCTTGATTTCAATTATTGTAGCTCCGGCTTTTATTTCTTATAGTAAAATCCGCTACATATTTGTGGCGCCCAACGTGGGGCTGTCTCGAAGGATAGGTGAGGGGTGCAATAGTTATAGTAGTGTGTAGAGTAAAGTAGAACGTAACGTAGTAAAGTAGTGTAACAATGGTTACGGTTGAGGAGTTGCAGGTGGAGGTGGAAAGGTATAAGGAAGCTTTACGGAAGAAAGAGAAAGAGAATGAAGAATTGATTGAGAAGGTGAGAGATTTAACAGAGGGAATGAGAGATGGAGAAACGAATGGAAGAGAGAATGGAGGCGAAAATGGCCACTAAAATAGAGGAAATATTGAACAACAGGTTTGCTGATGGGATTGGAGGGAACGGAATGAATGGAACCCAACAAAGGGTGACCTCTACTCCAAAGGTGGTAAATGTAAAGAGGAATGGGAAAGGGGAAAAGAAGGACGAGAGAGTGAAGACCAAAGATGATGAAAAAGTGATGTACAAGGATGATGATTTAAGTGATGTGACTGAGGATGAAGGGGATGGGGATGGAGAGAAGGATTTAAATAAGGTGGAGAATGGGAAAAATGGGAAGATTGAGAAGAATGGGAAAAATGGGAAGATTGAGAAAAATGAGAAGAATGGGAAGATTGAGAAAAAGGATAAAAAGAAGAAGAAGACTTCTAAGAATAGGAGACATGAAAGAAGAATGAAAAGTAAGAGTATAGACTCATTATATAGTAGTTCGGAAGGTGAAGTGAATGTGTTTGAGGGGAATGAGACGGGATCTGGTTCTGAATCTGAGCGTAGAGTGAAAAGGAGTGTGCTGATTCGGGACATTCCAAAAATTAATAAATTTAATGTGTATGGTACGAAAGAGGTTGAGGAGTTCTTTAGGGAATATGAGGGTTATTGTAGGGAGAAGTTTGATGAGAATAAGGTCTTTTGGGTGAAAGAGTTGGGCGAATTTTTAGAGGGGCGAATGTTGGAATTTTATAAAGCTGTTAGTGTGGGTGAACCAAAGTATGAAGTGGTTAAACAGAGGATAATGGACCAGGTTGTGAGAGTGAAAGGGGGAGTGAAGTATAGAAAGGTGAATGATTTTGATAAAGCTAGGCGTGGAAAGAGTGAAAGGATTGATATGTATGCGCACCGATTGGAAACTTTGGCGAGAAAGAAGTTTGGGGATGATGATGTGGACGGGAATAAAGAGCTTTGTTGAAGAGTTTTTGGAGACGGTTCCAACCTCGGTGGCAGAATATGTGAATTTGCGAAGGAAAGAGAAAATGAGATGGGCGGGAGAACGATTGACTTGGGAAGATGTTTTGGAAATCGTAGAAGATAGGGAGTTTGAAGGCGAGCGAGAGGAGAATGAACGACGAGAAGTGTATAGTGGTAGGGAAAGGTTTGCGGCGAATGAAAGGGCTTCACCACCCCCTCAGTATAGATCTTATAGAGACGCCTTGAAAGCAAACCCCTACGAAGTAATGGTGAAATTTCTGGAGGATTTTTATGGGTTTGGAGGTGATGAAAGACAGGTGAATGCAGGAGGTGTGGGTAATTTTGCTGGTCGTCAAGTTGGTGGAAATGTGAATGCGAGAGGGAACGATGGCGGCTATACCCAAGGTCAAGGGTATAATCAGGGTCAAGGGATTAGAGGTCGTGGAAACCAAGAAAATGTGAGTGCAAATAGGGATGTGAAGTGTTTTCGTTGTGGGAAGATGGGCCATATGATATCAGAATGTAGATGGGCAACTGGTGCTTGTTTTAGCTGTGGGCAAGTGGGTCATTTGGCCATGAACTGTACGGACCCGCAAAGGGCTGGGTGTAGGAGATGCGGAGGTGTGGATCATTGGGTGCGTGATTGTCCAGTGTAAGAGCGAGGCAACCGGTATGTGGGAACTGTGGTGTCGAGGGGCATTTTTCTAGGATGTGCGGGTCCCCTAGAAACACTTGTACTAAATGTGGGAAAATAGGGCATGTGGCTGGTATGTGTTGGAGTGTGAGGCAACCAGTCGGGGTAGGTCAGGTTAATCCTGGTGTGCTAGGTCTTGGTACTGGTGTTAGTGGTCCGGTTCAACCGGTTAGTGGTCAGGCTGTTGGACTGAATAGGAATGTAAATGTGAGTGAGGTAGGGGTGAACACTGTACAAAATCAGGTAAGAATTAACAATTCGGGAAACGGGTTGCCTTGAGGGTTGCAACTGGTGAACCCTCAGGTGAGATTAGGTTGTCACAGATAGGGGATGTAAGTGTCGATGTGTTTTCAGTTGGTCCTGTGAATGAATGTATGAGTATTAAGGTTTATTGTGGAGGTATTGAGGTTCGTGCTTTGATTGTACTGGGTGTATGGTTGAGTGTTGTGTATAAAGGGAGCATATGATAGGTATGAATATAACAGGAAAGATCAGAAAGAAGTCGGTGGGGTTCATATTAAAGGAATCAGATGTGTTGGTATCCGTGGAAGTTAAATTTTAGAGAGAGCGTTAAGTATAGGGGAATAGGCGGAGGAGAGTAGTTTTATGGATGTGATAGTAGGAACGAAAAGTATGATGTGTTAATTGGGGTAATAAGTATTTTTGAGTGCAAAATGGGATTAGATTCATTCCTGATCGAAGGTGATAGAGAAGAAGGTGGAATTAAGGATGGAAACATTGTGATTGTATGGTGAATGATTTTAGAAGGAGATGTGAAATGGTTAAAGCGTGAGAAGTGTTTGCTTTAAGGAGGTAGGTCCTTGAAGAACGGATAGAAGTGGTAAGTTGTGAAAGTAGACAAAATCGAAATAAGTTGGATACGAATGCTGGGTGTGAATGAAAACACCAGATGCATGTTTCTGGTGGAATGGTTATGATGCGAGGTATGGGTGAAAAGAGGATTGCACATGTATTTGATGGTATAATAGATTTGAATAATCCTAGGGTATGTATGCAGAAAGGTGCCTGATGTGAAAAAGAAGAGAGAGAGAGGTTAAGGGTTTGGTGATGTAGTCTGGTAGATTTTGTATTCTGTTTTGTATTTAGAGAATGTCGGAGAGAGAATGAAATGCTGTGTGTTTGCTTTGGTTGATATCGCGTAGATTTAGGATTGGCTGTATGCTGAAATGGTTGTAAAGTAAAGTAATCTAAAGGATTGAATGAGGTAAGGAGACAAAAGGTTTTACGAATGCTATGGGAAAGGAGAAAAGCGCTGAGCCAGGGTGATGAAGATTTTGGGGATGCAAAATTGCCAGCGTTTCGCATAGTGTTAGCGGAAGATACCCCCATATACCAGCGACCTCGTCACTTTCCCCCCCCAGTTGCGAATGAGATTGAAGAGCAGTGTGAAGAGTTAGAGCGAATAGGTGTGTTGGAAGAGAGTGTGAGTCCTTGGAATAGTCCGATTGTGCCTGTGCGAAAACCTGATGGACGTTTGAGGTTGTGTATTGATTATCGTAAGGTGAATGAAAAGACTGTGAAAGATAGGTTTCCTATGTGTGTAGTTTCAGAATGCGTGTATAGTATGTATGGGATGAAAGTTTTTACGAAAATGGATCTGGTGCGTGGGTATTATCAGATGCCAGTGGAAGAGGATAGTAGGTGTGTGACTGCCTTTTCGACTGCAAAGCGGCATTACCAGTTTAGGAATTTGAGCTTTGGGTTAGCCAATGCTCCAGCGGCGTTTCAGAGGGCGATGAATGTGGTCATGAATGATTTTCCCAGTAAGAATGTGTGATGGTGTTCATAGATGACATACTAGTGATGAATGAATCTTTCTCTGAGCATTTGAAGTTAGTGAATGATGTGTTGAAAAAGTTAGAGGAGATAGGGATAAAAGTGAAAGTCGAAAAGTGTGAGTGGTTTGCGGATGAGGTTGAATTCTTGGGACATAAGGTGAGTGCAACAGGTTTGAAAAGGCTGAATGAAGTTTGAGAAGTTCGGCAGTTGTTCCAAAGCTCAAGGGGAATTGTTAGAGAGAGTTTGAGAGGATTTTTTGGTTTTGGTAAGGTTGGAAGGAAGTTTATGAAGATTTGTTCGGGCTGTTGATCGAAACCTTTTTGACTTGATGGACCTTGGAAAAAAAAGGTCGATATGTTGAAGTGGATATGACTAAAATGAATGGAAGCGTTTCGAATAAGTTTGAAAGCGGAAGTCTGCAAGGAGGAGAGGCTGGCTATATCCGGATTATGGAGAATGCGAAACCTTTGGAGGTTTATACGGATGCAAGTGGGTATTGTTATGGGGGGTTGTTTGTGCAAGAACAGGTGCTTGAGGGACTTTGAAAGGAAAACGGTGATTGCGTAGGTATTCGAAAGCGTTTATATGACAGAGCGAAAGTTTCTACGATTGAAAGAGAGTTGGCTGCTTTGAGGTTCTGTTTAAAATCGTTGCGTCCGTTTTTGTATGGAATTAAGTTCATTGTGCGAACGGATCACCAACCCTTGGTGTATTTGCAGAGAATGAGGATAGTTGATAGTCGGCTTGCAAGGACTTTGGAAGATTTGAGTGATTTTGACTATGTGGTTGAGTATGTGCCGGGTGAAAGGAATGAGATTGCTGATTTGATGTCGAGAATGCCTGGGAGTGAGAGTATGAGTGAAAAGGTAGTGATAGACCCGGAATATTTGCCTAAGGGATTGATGAAGGGAAAAGAAAGTCAGGGTGGGGGTGATTCTATGTTCGAAAGTGTGTTGTATGGGTTACAGGATTTAGCTAGGGATAGGTTGGTTTCGAGAGTGCCTGAGAGTATAGAAGAATTGCGGAGGGAAGTTATGACTGAGGTGTGTAAGAAACCCGAGCAGATAGGGATTAGGAAGGTGAAATATTTTATGAAGGAGTTAAAGGCTATGTGTAATGTAGGTGTGCTTCCGGTGCAAGAGGTATTGATTGTTGTGAGTAAGTTGTTTAGGATAGTTGTATGTGTGCATTATGGTGGAGAGAGACCAGTTTTGTATAGGAGTGAGGGTGTAAGTGGTGCAAAAGTGGGTGAGCTTCATTTACAGTGTTTGAGTGGGGTACACTATAATTGGGTAATCGAGAAAAAGAGTTATGATAGGAAGTATGTTTTGGAATCGGAGTTGGAGGAGTGTCTGTTTGAGGGTGATGAGGATGTGAAAATGATTTGTCCAGGGGAAATCGAAGAGGTCATGTATTGCGATCATGGGATAAGTGGAAGAATGGAGGTGAAGGTGCAGGTGAATGGGAGAGTATTTTGTGGACTGATTGATACTGGGGCTCAGATTTCTTTAGTGAATGCATCTGTGGTACGAGAAATTGAGCAAGTAACGTGGCAGATAGAGAGGAGGAGTACGAATGTGAAGATCAAAGGGATTGGGTCAGGTGATTTTGTTGCTTTTGAAGAGGTTTTGTTAAAGGTAGAAATAGGAACGCTAGGGGAAGTGGAACATAGGTTTGTTGTGCTGGACGAGGAGCGAATGCTGTATTGTTTTTTGTTTGGGATTGACTTTTTGAGGGTGAATAGGTTGTCCGTAGATGTAGGGAATGAAAGGTTGCTGAAGGGAAGTCGTGAGATTGTTAGAATGCAGAAGGAGAATGTGTGTGTTGTTGATTTTGTTGGCATGGTGAGAGTTGGTGTAGGGGATGAAGAACTGTTAAGCATGAAAGATATCGAGGTAATGCAAGAGGAATGTCCTATGGTCTGTGAGCTGAGAAAATGTATTTTGTCGGGTAAAGAAGTGTGCAGGTGGGACCAGTTGATAGAGGATTTTAGGGTATTTGCGAAAAGGTTTGTTGTGTGTACTAATGTGGTGTATTATATTAGGAAGGTACGAGAGGATGATTTGTATGTACCGGTGTTTTCGGTAGTTGGTACAGTAGGGATGGCGTTAGTGATTCACCGTAGGTTTGGTCACATGGGGAAGTTTAAATTGTGGGAATGTATGAAAGAGAGAGTGTTTAATCCTTGGTTAAGGAAAATAGTGAATGATGTTGCTACTACTTGTGAGGAATGTCAGAAGGGAAAGTATCAGAGAATGTATGTGAAACCCCCTGTGTTACGAATGGATGTGAATGAACCTTTTGAGTTAGTAGTGATCGATTGTGTTTCTTTGCCAGTGACTGCGAGTGGGTATGTAGGAATGGTGGTGATGGTGGATCACAAAAGTAAATTTGCGTATGCTGTGCCAGTGAAGAATAAGACTAGTGCGAATGTGGCTAGGGTGGTAAGGGAAGTTTTGTTGCCGATGTGTGTATGTAAACCGAAGCGAATGTTGAGTGATAATGGACCGGAGTTTGTAGGGCAGGCGTTTGAGCAAATGTTGAGTGATTGGGGCATTGAACATGTGAGAACGACGCCGTATATGCCGAGTTCGAATGGGTTAGCAGAGAGGACGATTCGAACATTGAGTGAAATGTTACGAATGATGAGTGAAAGAGAGAATGATTGGGATTATTGGTTAGGAAGAGTGTTGTGGGCTTATAATATGACTGTGCATAGAGCAACTGGTATGTCTCCTTGTATGTATGTGTTGAATTTTGAGAAGTTTGTAAAACCCAGGCTTGGGTTACCTGAAGGTGATAGGGACGTTTGGAGAAAGGGTAGTTTAAAGTTTGCCAGTTTTAAGGTAGGGGATAAGGTTTTGAAGGAAGTGATTGAGAAAGGTCGGTTGAACGTGAGTAAGATGAGAGAGAAGTTTTGAAGGGCCGTATATTGTAAAAGGGTATGTCAAATGGGTTAGATTATTTGTTGGAGGGTGATGAACGATGTGGTATGAATGAGTTTCGTGGCCCATCAGGTACAGTTTAGGCCGTGAGGAACTCCTGTGTTATCTAAAGATTCATCCGTGTATAAGTTTTGGTGAATGAGGATGACTTGAATGAGAATGGGGATATAGTGGATGATTTATGGTTAAAGGGGAAAGAGTTAGTGTTGGTGGAAGAGATACGGAAGAAAAAGCGTAAAAGAGGAATATCGGGTAATGTTAGCAAATTAAGGGTGTTGTTTAACGATGATAATGAGAATGATGAGTATTTTTCAGGTTTTTGGTGGGACAATGGGAATAACGAGCAGAGTTTGAGAAAAAGTACTTACACTGTATGCAAGTTTCCTTTGGATGAAAATGAGAGTGTGTTGGCAGGATTGAGAAATATCAGAGATAGGAGTGTGCATATGGAAGTGGATGATTTGAGTAAATTTTGTGTGGAATTGGATGAAGTAGTGAATGTTATAAAGGCGAATGCTAGGATGAGAGAGATCGAGAAAGAGATTGCAGAAATGTCTGAGCTATTACCTAGGGAAGGAAGTGTGAATGAAGTAGGAGAGACCGATGAAAAAGCGGAAGGTGGGAATAAACCCAGTGAACAAGTGAAGGAATATGAGAAACCGTTTACTAGGAGTAGAGGTGCTGTAAAAGAGTATGATTGGGTGATGACAACGGCGTTATAGATGGATAGGATTGTTGGGATAAATATGATACAAACTTAGGTGGGAGGGATGTAGTGAGCTGCCCTTAGTGGTTTTGTATCATATTTCATAGGTACCATATGATGTATATTTTATATTCTTTGGGGGGTATTTTTTTACTTTTGTCATGTATGAGAGTGTTATGAAGGGGGAGAATAATTGTGTTGCTGTGAGTGATGGGTGTTCTGACGCCAACGAGTAGTTCTTCAGTTCTCTTTCCCTTGGTCTTCCTAGTTTCGCGGCATCCATCACTCTTTCACGTTTGAATGAAACGATTGGGAATGATTGTAGATTACTGTTAATTAATTGATGTTTTATGTATATATTTCGTCTTTCCGTAGGAATTATTATTTAATATTTTCTTTGAGATTTTGTTGTTTGAAGTGAAGCTAGGTGGAGATTTTGGAAAATTTGTTGTTAGATGGTTCCTGTAGCTGGTGATTCTGGGGAATCTTTTTCTTTTGAATTTGGAATCCTTTTATGGTACGGGTAATTATTTTCTTATCACTTTCATTATTTCATTATTGGTATTTTTTTCTTGGACTTAGTGGATTTTATACTTTAAAGGTTTGAAGATTTGTAATAGAAGATTTTGGTTCGGGTGTGTGGAATCCTATAGATGATAGATGGCAAGCGTATGGTGATCTCTCTTGTGAATTTGGGATCTTTCTATGGTAAGGGTCCCTATTTGTTTATTATTGGTTTAATGATTAATGGAATTTATGATTAATATTATTAAGGTTATATGGTTATTATTAATATTCTTATTCTTATTTCAGTATTTCTATTTTTTATGAGTATTAAGGTAATAGAATGTTGTTTTTGTTTTGAATTTGCAGTTTGGTAGTGTATACCGTCGTTCTTTTCTTTTGGTGAAGGTCTGATGCTATCTGTGGGACCGTAGAAGTAGAAGTATCGGTGTGAGAAAAAAAACTGGTCAGCACCATTGGCCAGGTAGGACTTATTTTGGTTGTTTGTTTTTATTTTATTTTTATTGGATTTATTTGATTCAATTATTTAATTAGGATTTAGGATTTATTTATAATGTTAATGTTGAAATATGATTGATAGAAATTTACTCCATGTAATGATTTTAATTGTTTAATCTACTATATAGTTCATTTATCATTTTTTGTCAGGTTAGGATTTGTTTCTTTATTATATAACTTTTTTTCGTTTTTGTATATTATTCTCATATTAGGATTTTTTTTATTTTGTCTCGTTTCAGTTTTTTTTGGGGACTTCGTTTTTATCCACACTTGGAGCAGTTTCTTCCGCGGCTGTATTATTTCCCTGTGGCCGGTTATCCGTATTTCCCTGTGGCTGTAAATTATTGAGGCAGCTGAATTTGACATTTAGGTACTGGGTTACCGAATGAACTAAATGGTGCGGTACACCTTGACTTCAACGGTGCGGTACACCAAATTTAGAAATATTTGAAATAAAAAATGAAATTGATATTTTGAAAACTAAACCGAAATTAAAAGATTGACAATAAACAAGAAAAGTGGAAATTATAAAGTAAGAAATAAATTGGAAACTTTAAAAGCTGAAAAGAGACAAACTGAAAGAGAGAAACTAAAAACATAACGGGAAAAGTATAAACTGAAAATAAAATAAAAAGCGTTAATTTGGAAATACATAAGTGGACCCAGGACAATAAATTTGAAACTAAAGTAATAAATTGTGTAGTGGTACCATAAATAGAAAATAAAACTTGGAAATTAAACATTTGAGAATAACACTTAAAACTTAGAGTGTAGGTACCATAACCGGTACCATAAAACGTGAGAAACTTTTAAGACTAGTGGTACCAAAATTTAATACTTTAATAATTGACAATTACGCATATTTGGTACAATTTTTATTTAATACTATTTATTGCATTTAATATTTTTCTATGATTATTATATGTTGTAGATGTTGTAGGTATAGGTGTGGGTTGTAATATATGGTATATTGTAATACCTGGTGGTGGAACTAGTAGGTGCGGTAGTTTATTTGTATTGGAATAACGTGTGTAATTTTTTATTGTAGTAAGTAGTAGGTGGTATCAGATCAGGATACTGTGTGTAATTTTTTGTATTTATTATTAAGTAATATTTGGAGGTCTATATATTAATTCTATAAGATGCATCTGATGCGTAATGACACTGTGTACCTCTGAGCTAATCTAATATGTACTGTCATGTCAATCACTGCATGAGTAATATGTGGGTTGTTATACTTGTTTTTTTTGTTATCCCAAATCAATTCCTGAAGACAGCCTCACCACCTTATCTTTGATTTCAATTATTGTAGCTCCGGCTTTTATTTCTTATAGTAAAATCCGCTACAGCACGAAAACGGGATGTGATACAGCAAA
>JABUQX010031963.1:0-12500 GCA_015478945.1 Trachelipus rathkii
TTTTTAATGGTGATATGCGTATACCAGAATTTAATTAAAATCAGTTACTAGTGCGAGTATTAAATTGTAATAGTTTTTATTACAACTAGTGAGTGTGTTATACAACTACAAAAGTGAACTAGTAATTTATTATGTAATATATATTATATTTTCTCTAATATAATATTATAATAATTGTGTTATATATATATATCAATAAAAAAATATATACTCCCTCTCTTTTAATATATATATAAAATAACGTGATATTATATATAGTATATTATATAGGGTGAGATATATTATACTATAATAATAAAGTAGTATATATATTATAGTTTGCATAAATAATATATTATAGTATATGAAGAGTTACAATTAATTTTCCACATACCAAATATATATAAGTAGTTTATTTTGCTAAACTCTACTTAAATTATCTTATTACAAAATAATGAGTGGTGTGATGTGAGCTCAGGATTTCCTTTCTTAATTAAACCGTGAGATCTATACATATTACTATTATTATATACATAATTGAGTGAATAGATATTCGGTACTTATTCAACTGTTAATAATGCTTCCTTTAAGCCGTGTGATGATTATATATGGTCATTTAATCAATCATATAGTATTAAATCATATTCGGAGACAAAAGTACCTTAGTAAGATATACGTAGGTACTGAGTGAATATTTTTTTGTATACATCTACCTATAATTATCACTCTAATTATATATATATGAATTTTCTACGTTACTATATCAAATTTATTCAATGTATGAAAACTTTTCAATAATCACGTAAGTGATGAATATTCAAGCTGAGTCATTCATTACTACAGCTATGAGTAATCAGAGTACATAGTCATCCTCAATTATTATATACATTCTTACGTTTCCATTTATTTTTAAGAAAAATTTGCATTTTCATTTGTTTATATTATAAATATTATCTTCGATATTTAAATTTTGACAATTAGTATATATATATATATTATCGTGGTAGTTATCGGTCAGACGTATACATATTAAACCGCAAGCCAAGCCCACTAATCGCGGATGCTGGCCTTCAAACAAGTAAAACCACGAGTCCGCCACTCGTTCGAATAGTAAGTGTAGTATTCCGTAATCTCTCGGTACTATTAACGAACAGAGTAGGCAATTTAGAGGATAATAATTTTCAAATGTGCAGTTTAATTTATTATATATTGGCTTGAAAAATTACCAACCATTGAATGTCTATCACATAGCTATTCATACAGTAATATTTATATTATATAAACACACAAGTGTAAACACACTTAAACATACACAATGATATACATTATAACTAATATTAGCTAACTGCTATACTATTAGATATTTTATTTTTATTAAAAGACTTCAAGTATTAGGGTAGTATGAAGCTACCTACCGTGCCTATATCCTATGTAATACGTCCCTGATAACCTATACAATACTAATTATTAATATTAAATTAATATATATATATATATATTAATATACTTAATATTAATATATATATCTTATATATAATAATATTATATATATATATAATTAATTTTTTGGAATAATATAAATATATTAATATATATAAATATTATGTAAATATTCCAATATCATTGAACATATATATTATAAAATATTTACCTAAAATCCGTATATATAAATTTATATTATTTATGCAAATAAAATAGATTATTAATTAATTAATATACTCTATTCTCCGTTCAACGTTGTAAAGAGTTTTACAATTCCAAAATCAAACAGAATATTTTGTTACCAATTTTTGCACATCTATTTGAACACAAAAAATCCGTTATTTTACATAAAAAAATAAAAAACTAAATTATTTATTATTTCAATGTATTTTATTAGTTATTATATTTTAAATAATTTAATTGTTTATCGTTCTAACATTTTAATTAAATTATTATATAATAATTATTATTCATTATTATATTTATATATATTAATTATATAATATTATTATTATTATTAATTATTAATTATTCATATTATTATTATTATTATTAATATTATCTTATATGCGATTTTTCTGATCTTTTTGTCAGATTATATATACCTCACTATAAACGTGTGAAATTAGAGCGAAATAATCAATCTTCCCAGAGTTACGTGTAAGTCGAAATTTCTTCGAGTTTAAGTTCTGTGGGTAATGAATGTTTGATACTTTTTTAATGTACACACAATAATTTATTGTATGAATTATCTTTATTATATGAACTCAAAACTATAAATAACCGCTTCCAATCGCCATGCGATGAGCATCACACACGGTGAGTTATAGCCCCTCGAGCTCATAGTTAACTACTTCGAACTAAATTAGCACATGCCTACAATTATATAAGCCAATGTATACTATAATGCCATCGCCAATTAGCCCTATTATATAGCCCTGACATCGCACTCACTAGCCTATTGACCATATGACATGCCCATTAGCACACTCACGATCACATCTAGTACGTGCAAAGTAGCTAATTTTTAAAAATGAATGTCCTAAGGTAAAGCGTAGGTAAATTGAAATGTGAAGTTCCATTCATATACCATGCTAGACGTCACACTATTCGATATTTACATGCCAAGTATACTCTAGACTTTCATTAATTCAATACATTATATGTTACGGGAAGTTTTCCGTGAGACGAAACTATTTATAACGAGAAAGATATTAGTTCAGTTCTCATTAATTTATGTCGGGAGTTTTTCCGACGAGCTATTTTATATACGAGAAGATTATATGTCTGCTTTTCATCAATTTATATATTCGTGAGTTTTATATTTCTCACTACGTACGCTATAAAAACCACAGGGGCGAACGTGAAGCGAGCGTAGCGAGGAAGTGAGCCAAACGGCAATGGTTTTACTGCCCTTTTTAGTACTTGGCGGCACGTCGCGAGCTAGTAGCGAATACTAGTATAAGAGTAGTGAGAGCCAACCACTCAATTAGCACGGTGCAGTTAGACCCGTGCTCAATGGATCAACAGCTTATGCTCCGTTTATGAGCAAGAAGAATGCAGTAGCAGTTGCTTGTTATTATATTATTATTTATTATTATTATTTATAATTATTATTAATTATTATTTATAATTATTATTATTTAATTATTTATATTAATTATTATTATTCATTTTATTTATAATTAGTATTTATACTATAATTATTATTATTATTATTATTAATTTATTATTATTATTATTATTATTATTATTATTATTATTATTTTACAAATTTATATCACTATTCTTCGCACTAGTATTATTATTATTATTATTATTATTATTATTATCTAATATCATTTTTTATATATATTTCTTATATCTTATATTATTAATTATTATAATTAATTATTATTATCATCATATTCATTATTAATTATTCATTATTAATTATTAATTATTTATATTTTAATTAAATTATTATATATTACTCATTCATTTTCTTTGAGAGTGGAAAAATTTAGTTTATCATAGGTTTATTTGTACTATATACTTATCACTATAATAACTATTCACTTTATCTATACGCTATTTCAATGGGATGGCACATTCAACGATAGTGTTATACTGAGCCCCAAATATAGTGTTAGCATACTAATAATTAATATTTGTTACGAGAAACTATTTGCTCATAATGATATTACTAACAATCGCTATTTTTTTACTATGAACCAAGTATCACAAGTTTTACAATGTCCTACTTCGTACTAATTTGTGCAAAGTTAAGCTTAGTCTACTATCTGCTGTTGTATTTTTAATCATAATAATAAACTCTCAACTAATTATATTTAATAACTATTATATTTAGAAAAAATAGAGTGTCACTGAAATAAACAAATTTTTGTAGAGTTTAATACAGATCAGATTAAAGAATATATTCACACGGGGGGGATCTATACAGGAGTGGTCACTTTAGGAAGATGTCTAAAACTGAACAGTACTAAAGATCAAGTATTAAATAAACACTGTGTTGATCTATAGTCGAGTGTAAGAGTAAGATACAGGGAGACTATACAACCGAGCTAATTGTAGTGACTAGCTACTATCCGAAGACTGTATATTAGTTTTACTTTTATTATGC
This sequence comes from Trachelipus rathkii, assembly GCA_015478945.1. Lineage (NCBI taxonomy): Eukaryota > Metazoa > Arthropoda > Malacostraca > Isopoda > Trachelipodidae > Trachelipus > Trachelipus rathkii. The sequence continues at coordinate 4,085 of JABUQX010031963.1, forward strand.
TCTTTCAGATTAAGCGTTGTTTACTGGTGTATTGCATCACTACACATAGGATCAATAAAATTAATAATTATTAATAATTAATAATGGGTCTGACTATAAGAATACTTGAAGGTCTCACTTAAGCTTTTTTGGTTCTAAATAAAGGTGCATTATTAATAGTATAAATATATATATATAATATAATAATACCAATAATAATAATCATTACTATCTATATATATCATATATCTATCATATATATAATATATATAATCATTAATAACTGATCGCTCCTATAATATACTATAATATAATATATTATTATAATTATATATATTAATAATATATCTCTATATATAAAATATATATATCGTCACTAATCTATATATATATACTAATTAATTATATATAATATATATTATATATATATATACTATATATACTTATATATATATATTATTTTAATATTTATAATTAAGGACTTCAATATGAATTTGAATGTCCACTATCTTATTATTTTATATTGGTTCTGAGTAAAGTGATATGAATATATACTATCATATATCTATGGCTATATCTATATCTATATAATATATATATGTTTTAATTATATATAATATATTTACTTAATATATATATATCTTATTAATAAATCACTATATATACATATATATATATATATATATATATATATTAATATATATACATATATATATATACTTACCTCACTCACATCCTCTATATATATAATTTAATAATATTCTATATATAATATATATATATATATATACAACTCATAGATATATATATAATATTATATTATATATACTATAATATATATTATATATATTATATATATATACCTATATCTCACTCTCAACTCACCCACTAATATTATTCTAATATAATATATATATAATATATATAATATACATATATATATTATATATCCTATTTATTAAATACTTATAATATATGGTAGATACTGTGCCAGAAATTATTCGGGTAATTAAAGTATATCCGGTATCTTATTACTGACATATAATCTGAGTATATATAAACAGGCAAAATGCCGAATTATTTATTACGGATATTCGGACTATAATTACTTTCATGTCAAGACTATTTAACGGCTGACCGTTAATATTACTGAGATATACTCATTTATATATAACATAATAAATTATACGTTTCAACCATATAGGGATAATGTTTATTATACAATTTAACCCACATTGAGATTTTACCAGTAACTATTATATTTTTTACTGTCAATAAAAATATAAAAATAACATCATAATTGCCATTTTATTGATCCCAAACTAGGCGAAAATCTAATGGTATTCAATTCTTGTCACGATCCTAATAAGGCCTTTGATCATTTTTCACATATTTACTAAATACAATAGATATTTCATTAATTAATGATATCGGGATTATATCGGATTCCAAACATGTAGCTGAGTATAGAGTTCGCGGTTACCTCTAGGACGTACCGCACACCTGGCTGTCTAGCGCATCTTCTACTGCTTTTGAGTCACCCATCGTTTGCTAGCCCAGTTTACTGACTTCAGTAATTCCACTAGATCAAATCATATGTCATCAGCCTCAGAATATCTGTTAAAGATATTTTATTTACTTGCAGAGGCATATCCTCTCATTTTCACTCATTTTCACCATTCAGCAAGGCAGCTGCAAAGCTTAAAACTTTTACAATGACTGCAGTGCTGTAATTAGTCACAACAGCATAAATTAATTCAGTATGTGTTTACTCTATAATATCGCTTGAAGATCTAACAACTTTAATTGAATATAAATGCTTAAAAATAAATTATGTTGATAACAATAAACGTCTCCACCATTAACTCATCATATATACGTCCTTCTGAATGGTACCAATTAACTATTAGTAAAATGTTGTACGTTGTAAATTTTTCACAGTTAGTAACAAAATTATTTCCATTTAACTTGCAGCCTTTGACAAATCCACTTAAACAACCAGCTCTTTTAAAACGTGAAGTAAGCTATCGCCCAAAGTGATCCCTTCCGATTTTGAGAGACATAAATACATCATATTATATTTCTTTTACAATATAATAAGGCTAATTATTATAATAATGACAAAAGCTTCAGTGGATATATACTTACTACACTCTAATTTATAACTCTCGTGTGAAGAGTAACTTTACGTTAAATCAGCAGTATTTTACACTCTTCTAAGTTTCTATGGGCGATCTTCTCAGTAACTTTTGTAACTTTGTCCATTCTTATCTATATGACTAAAAGCTTCGATTATATATCAAGCTCATTCTTCAAACATGATAATCAGATGAATTCTAATTACATAATACTATGGTTCAAGTTGATAGGGTCAGGCGAGAATACCAGTAATATTGCATGAATAAATTAATTAGTCTCCTCAGTACCTACATTCATCTTATCTCCTGATCAAGATACGATTTTATCTAGAGTTCATTTAATTAGACTGGGTAGAATAATATCACTGTGCATCTGATATAGCCTGCAGGTCTTTAACAGTTCTTTTCTTCACTTTACTTTATTAATATTTCTTAAACCATCGGTTTTTTAAAGTGTCAGTGAAATATATTTCGACGTGTCAGATGGCAAATTATCTTCTAGCATGCCTTTATTTTCTGCTCTTATATTCAAATAATCGATCTATACAGAATCAGAAACAGTGAGCATGTAAGAAATAATAGAGATAAGTTCACCATTCATAATTCTTCATGACCGATGTCGATTATATTTGTGTATACATTAAATCTTAGTTAAATCAAGGCTACACTTACGGAACCTTACCACTAAGTAGCTAAACTTAATACATAATACTACTCCATATTCCTTTCTTCCTATAGTTTGAACTCTCACTTTGAGACCAGTGAAGACAAATGATATCTAGTTCATCCTTTCAATACTTGGTGGATTCAAAAGCACTCAGGATAAATACAGTTTTATGAATTTGAAAAAAAACTCTAGTCAATTTTCAACAAAATACCTTTCAGCTCCACCGTCTATTATTAACAGTCCGATCATATACAGTCGCAAATGGAATATTTAACCTCTAGTCACCAGTAATATGAAGTAGAATAAATTAATCTTATTAGTAACGCCACAAGATAAATAAGGTAGTTAATCTATCCTGAAATAATGGATAGAATCTAGTCACCTAATGTATTACTGTATCATTTAATTATAACCTTTAGATGCATTTATATGCCTAAAATATTGTATATCTCTATTGTAGGATTAATAATATAGTATTATTTTAGTATTAATATCTTAATACTACAGTAAAACTTTTCAGATTCTATTATATTAAATTTTTATTATTTTTAAAATTAATGATACGATATATTGGTTTGTCTCAATTTTATTTATGGATAAATAGAATTAGAATTATTTAGCTTATATTTTATGTTTATATATCATTATATTTTAATAATTGGTATATTATACATCCACTTATTGGAAACAGCATAGTAAATTTCTTCCACCACGGAGAAGGAGCTCTCCAGTGACGGAGAGGTGATAATGAGCGCGTAGAGAAATTGACTATGATGGTGGACCTGATTCTGATTGTTGTAGCTGTATCGATAATTCGCTGAAATACAACAAATACCGATTACGGTTTGAATCAGATTTATTTGAGTGTGTGGCCTATAGGTCCCAGTATGCGGTACTCACCGATAGGGGTTGGAGGTTCCGGAGCTGAAACAAAAATGTTGGAAAGATTAAGTGTGAGCCGCGGGGTGCTGTGTGTCTGCATCTTCAATATCGAGATAGTGTATGTACCCCTCTTGGAATGGTGAGATGACTGTCACTGCAAAGCCTGGCATGCCTATTAGAAAGATGGGTACCGATATATGAACTTTTACCGTGATTCTATCCTAAATCTTAACTTTCCGTGCAGTGCCTGTTCGAGCATTCACGGGGGCCCATGGAGAGTAGTTTATGTACAGATGTCGGAGTATCCGACGTTTCCGGTTTAATATCAACCTCGGTGACGTAATTGGCTGTGTTCGGATCTATATGCTGAGCCAGCACCAATGCTAATTTGTAACCGTCTCTAAATGACTTGCTGTGTCTTGCCATATGCCATGCATTAAGGATGTAAAGAGTCATTCACTGCTGTAGGAGTCAGAATAAAGCTGTTGCATCCCAGACTCTATATATACCTATACCATTAAACCAAAGCTGAACTCACCAAAACGGCTGCAGCCTTTGCTAGCTATAATATGCATTGTGCGATAACCTCCTCACTCGGTGGTAGTATAAAATGTACGATGTACTACCTGTCAAGACCCGAGCGTACAAAGACACTTCACTACGACTACGTCCGTGTAAAGAGCCCTTTGTTTATTTTCCAACTGTCGATCATACCCCAGCTGGATGTTCATCTTACGGACAATGCCAAATCGCATCCACTTTGTGTAGCTTGTGTGATTGGTGAGACCTATAGACACTCGGGGGGGGGCAGAAGGTAATTTATGTTCCTCAAGGCTGTTGGACCGATGTATTAGTAATCACTACCGGTGCCGTGTACTCCGCCAACTGCTCTCATACTGCAGATGTCGTGCTGTTATGTGTATGGATCTCGCTAATAAGTACAAACCGCACAGCAAGTATAAAAATCGGTTTCTTACGGGTTGATATCGGTGGCCTACTGTGATATCTACCTTATAGACTCTATATATACCGGCGATATGTATGTCAGGGTTTTTCCCTCGCTAGCCACACTGGAACCACTCAATAGCACATCGCTCTCGTCGCGACAGCTCACCCACAATAGAACACTGTCGACACTGAAAGTTCCACGAGATTAATATTCACGTGTCCTCTCCGCCGCGGGTAATGTTATCTGCAGACATTAGATTACTTTAACAGCTTGACACGCTATAAACTACTCTTCACAACTTTATCGTGAGAGCTTGCTTCGTTAACGTGATAATGATATCTATATCGTACGATACTTAATAACCTTCCCTGACATCATATACCCACCTCTCTACCAGAGATTAGTTGGGGGGTTTATGTTTTCCTTCAATATTTATCGCGGTGATACGTGAGATAAACCTCACCCCACCATTGGCGGCGTAAATTCATTGTCGGAGTCCGTTACAATAAAGTTACCTCACGAATGCTGTCGTCTTTTGGATGTGGGGTATTACACAATGGAGTTAGTTAGATCCTTCCGATTTCCTAATAGCGCAATGATAATAACCTACTACCTAATGGTGCGTTATTTTATGACGGTCATATCTATAATTCTGATAGAATATTTATATGATAATATATATCTCACCTCAAGGTATATATACGAATACTATCTACAACTACACTCTATATCATATTATATCATCACTAAAGTAGACATGAGTGAAACATACCAAAGTCACGTAAAATGTGATTATACTGTTATACAAGTTAACTTTCTTGTCTATATCTTAATACTATATCAATTACCTATCTGTATTAAATCCTATATATTAATAGTACTAATTATATATCATAATCTATCATTAATACTATACTTATGTAATAAAGAGTAATTATCTATATGGGACATCTCTATACACAATCTCTTTACTGAAAATCTGTATCTCTATCGATAATGGTATCAAAAAATCGGGTTTATAAGTATAATTCGTCTAAAATAAAACATCTTCTAAACCTCTCCATAACGATGTAGTATACTTCTCTCTTCTTCTGATATCTTACTCATCTCACTACTGATGCATATCAGCGTCTGAAATAGGTTCCCCTCATTATCATAAATGATATTACTCTATTCTCAAACAATAGCTCGGCCATGCTAACTCACATTATTTGAATCTTTTCTTCACACTTGTTCTCCTCTGGTAACGTGTCCCCTTATCCATATTGTAACTTTAGTAATCTTTGACTCTTAGGATAAGCGTTCTACTCGTCATCTAGGTATATACCTTATATCATATTATATATATATATCTACTCAGTTAATAATATAATACTATATAATAATATTTACTATAATTATATATATAATATATATATATATATATTATATATATATATTATATATACCTAAAATCATAATATATTAGTAAATATATATATATATATATGTAATATATAAAAAAATTCTACATAACTTAAAAATATATTCAATAACTTTATAGATAAAGGTGATAGATGTAAAATATATATTATAGATATATATTTAATATATATATCATATATATTATTATTATATATAATATATATGCACTAACATGCCTAGGTTATTGTATTATACTCATATATTTATATATAGTTATAGATATATATAAATTTTCTATATATTAAGGTATGATGGATATTTTAAGTATAGTTATATTATTACGCACTTAATTATTAAATAACCTTACATAATCTTATACATCCAACGAGAAGAGAAAATACTGATTCTAGCATGATTATCCTTTAATAATACATAATAATTGTTAATGTGGTTTCCTATATACGGTACTTTTCCTCTGTTTTCACCTATCATAGAAAATTCTTGTATATATGTACCACATAATATGCGATTTACCTTTAGATAATAAAAGTAAATCACTAATATATAATAATTATAATACTATTATAGTCATTCTATTTGCCTATTCTAATTAAATATAATACAAAATACTAGACTCATTGTGATTTAGTATACTATATTAATTATTATATACGGTATTATATATATATATATATAATATATATATATATATATAATGAGCATATATATATATAGACTAATATATATATTAAAACGTATATATATATTATATAATACCGAGGGTATAGCTAAATATAATAGGGTATTTTTTTTTGAAGTAGTATATTGTGGGGTGAGGTTTCCCCGTCATTCTGTGGGCGCTCAATATCCCAGCTTTTTTTCATCTCGCACTTCAGACCACAGGAAAACTTGACATATATAGCGGAAGCATTCCCCATCATGGTCTAGGGCCCTTCACAAATTGTTTCATCAAACAAGTTTTATGTGTAGTGGGAGTAAGATGAGATGATGTTTCTTCTCTGTACAAGTGGTTCACTGTACGATGTTTCCCTGGTCACCACTGGCGTCAATGGTTTATACCAATACTGGTGGCATTATCTCTTTTTGGTTTCACGCAGTAATTGATTATGCCTTTGCCGCCCGGCTGGTCCCCTCAATAAATTGCCAGGAATAGCAGGTAATATACTATTCCTTATAGGTATGTGCCTACTCAATACCTTGTCACTACTTTAGTGTAATTCAAACTTAGAGCAAATAATGTTTTTACTATCATTCTATTTATCTCTGTGAAATGAGTAGTTACATATAACCGTAATAAGCTCATAATCTACCTATAACTTATCACATGTTAACCTAGAATTAATACTTGTATAGCCTCTTTACCAAACTGTCTTATTGAATTACTTTTTGCATATTAAACTCCACTCTCCTATATTCCAACTTCGTCACCGAGATACCTAGTATCCTCTACATTCATTTATACTCTTTACTATTCATTCCTGGATATTCACTACGTTTTACTATAAGCCATATAATCCCTTTTATAATATACATATTAAGGCCTATATTTGAGTGTAATAAACAATACTCTCTAACACAGCTTTTAAAATAAAATCATATCTTAGCCTAACTTTGGTAAGATCGTCATAAACATAATTTATTGTCATATATCTTTAATTATATTTTATCGTGGCCTGCTGCTCACTTATTCTTTTTTCCCGGGGGGTAAAAATGTTCTTTATAATCATACTATTATATCTGTGAGCTAACTCTTACGTTATATATATATTGCTGGTGATAGTCTATTAGCCTTCCTATATCGCGAGTATGATGCTAAGAGTGCTAGCAACTGATTAATAGCTATTCTATCGGTATGAGTAATATAATTTAATATATAATCATATATTATATAGGAACAGTGAAGGAACTAAAATTTTAAATTCATAGCAAAAAAATGGGGAATTTATACTGAATTATAAATCAGTCTACCCAAAATGTTATTATGCCCCTGAAATGAGAGTGAAGCGCAGTCCCGAAGAATAATATCATGCCGTTTTTAGTTTCGATGTATGTAGGAGGTTCATCTAAAGTTTCATGCCTCCATATATTTCTCATTAGGATATTTAGAGTTTTAAATGTTTGGAGGAGCTTCCTTTTTACTCGAAGCATTGTGACTGAGATCCAGACTAGAGTCTATTCAAATATAGATAGAGAGCTTTTGGGCGACCTGTGCTGTGATGCCACTTCTACTTCTTAAATATCTATCAGCTTTTAGGTATTCTACACATGGGCCTTGTAGAGCGTTGATGTAAAACATTACCGGTACTTTTATATATCTTCTTATATGGCACATTACACCCGTTGTCTTGACAAATCTTAAGAAAATTTAAAAAACAT
>JABUQX010031964.1:0-12500 GCA_015478945.1 Trachelipus rathkii
CCACTCCGAAGTTAGGTATGACCAAATAAAACCAAACCAACTCATACATTCCGAAAAATGAAAGAGTTCTAACATTAGTCTATTGTAAAAACAATGCAATGATGCCCATCTTTATACTAACTATATTATATATATATACTATATATATATATCTTATATATATTATATATATATATATATATATCTAATATACTATATATATATTTATATAATATTACTATATATATATATATATATTATATATATATTATTATTCTATATAATCTATATATATATATTATATATAGTATATATATTACAGGCCACAGGGGGAACCTATAATTATTTTCGTCTTAGGGTACGCCGCGATTAAAAAAGTTTGGAGGACCGCTGGCCTAAAGAAGTTTATTCCCATTAATATATATATTAATTAGTATAAATATATATATATATATATATAATTTATATATATATATATATATATATATATATATATATATATATATATATATAGATATTATATAATATATATATATATTTATATCATAATTATATTATATAATATATATATATATATATATATATTATATATATATATATATATATATATATATATATATATATATATATATATTATATATATATATATATATATATATATAGGACCTCGTTTTAAACCACATCCCTCAAAAAGTATTATTCTACTACTTATCGTAAAGTGGTAAACCTGTGAAATTAAATGCAATTTTAGATTCTGAATTTGCGAATAATATACACGAAATGTAAATATGAAATATTGTTTTTGTTTTTTTGTGTTTTTCATAAAGCATATGAAAATAAATAAGCTTAATATAGAATTATTATATATATATACTATACATATATTATAATATAGTACTATAGTATATATTATAATTAAGTATATATATATTATATATATATATATATATATATATATATTATATAATTTATATTATCTATATATTATTATATAGATGGTTCAGATTTTTTAATGCCCAGTATGTAACTAGGGGACCTGCAGGGGCTAATACAGGTAAAACAAACTATACTATTGGATCAGCGCGAAAATTCTACAAGGATGGGATTAACTTTTTTTTTTTTTTTTTTTTGGCTTATTCATCGAAAATATTTTAAAATTATTTCCCCCATGGTTTAGGGGGCTCGAGCCGACGGGGGGACAGAGGGGGGACTTTTATACCCCGGAGGGGAATGGTCAGAGGAACCCCCGCGACACCCGAATACCAAAGAGCTGGGGGTTCCGGAGACCATCCCGGAGGGGGGGGATTTAGTCCTACCCCGTCGACGGGGGAAGCCGAGAGACCCCGACTGCTGCCATCTTTGCGGTTTACCCTAGGTATTCCTTTAGTTAACAGTAATTTACCAAAGTGTTTTTTGAAGTAAAATTATTCTTTTTTTTTTAACTAAAGAATTTCCCAAATGTTATTCTATATATATTATATATATATTATATATATATACTATATATTATTATGAATATATATAATATATATTATATCAGTATATATTATTATATATATTACGAGTGAACTATAGGTATATATATATATATATTATATATATAAACAATTAGATATATATAGCTATATATATCATGATATACTATATATACAACACTTATTCGTGACACAAATAATAAATTATTTACGTCGAAATAAGACTAAAATATAAATTTACAACCAAGATTTGATCCTAAATCAACTTTTTGTAGACTTCATTTTTATTAGTTATTTTTAGCGTTTTTATAGCAACAAATTTTTTATTTTTCTTTACCTAAAATAAAAAAATCATTTACAACCATTCCAATACTAAATGTATTTTGAGGGGATGTGGTTTAAACAGGTCCCTATATATATATATATTCTATATATATATATATATATATATATATATATATATACTATAATATATATATTATATTAATATAATTATTTATATATATATATATATATAATATAATAATAGTATATATATTATATATAGTATATATATATATATACTATAGTACATGTGAGCTGGATGGCTTTCGCTTTCTTGCGTAGTTTTTTTTATGCTGAAAAAATTTAAAAATGCCGTATAATTGAACAAAAATTGCTTTTGGCTTAATCCTCCCCTCTTTTTTCCTATTTTTTAATATTTTTTATTAAAACGTGTAAATGAACTTTTTTCGAATGGTTTAGGTATTAATTCATTTTCGGCTTCATATGTATTTCAATTAACAGCAACAATATTATTTTTCATCAGGACTATCTCAAAACACTTACAATAGCTACAGGGAAAAGGAATACAGTTGGCTGGAATGCTGGTCGATTTAGGAAATGATATTAAAAAAAAAAAAAAAAAAATATATTATATATAATATATATATTATTATATATATTATATATATATATATATATAATAATTATATATATATATTATATAATTAGTATATATAATATATATTAATAATATATAAATATACGTATATATATATATCTCAAAATACTACAATAGATACAGCGAAAAAGAATACATTTTTGGATCCTTGTAATATTCTTTGGGAAATTGTTAAAAAAAAAAAAATAAAAAATAAATAAAATAGATTATTGGCTATTTTTTTTTTTTAGGAGCAGGGGACATAATATTATATATATATAGCCTATTAATATTATTTGTAAAGGTATTACACGGCAATGTAGGGGGCGTCGAGCCGACGGGGAACACAGGGGGACGTTTTCATACCCCGATAGGGGAGGGGCGGAGGACCCCGCGACACCAAATACACCCCCGGAGGGGGGGGAATTAGTCCTACCCCGTAGTTCCCCGGAAGGCTGAGAGACCCGACTCTGTATATCTTGTTTACCCCTTGGGGTATTCATTTAGTAAAAAAAAAAAGCAAAATTTAATACGAAACTCTATTCTATTTTAGCGAGTAACCAATAAAAGGTCTCTAAATAGGCTCTCTAATCATATTACTATACATTATTAACAATAATTTTTTTTATTTCTTATTTTTTTTACATTTTCCTATCTAAAATTTTACCAGGATTCCAAAAATGTATTTCTTTTCGCTGTAGCTATTGTTATTTTTTTTTGAGATTTTTATTTGTATTTTTATTTATTTTTTTTTTTTTTTTTTTTTTTTACATTTTCCGCCACTAAAATTGGACCAGCATCTCCAGCAATGTATTCCTTCTTCCCTGTAGCTATTGTAGTTTTGAATATGAGAATAATTGGGAGATCAATGTTTTACTGTTAATGAAATACTATCTTTCCCTTATTTTCTTAGGTACGAATTTTCGTTCAAATAAAATAAAATGATAATTACGTTTTATTATTTATTCCATATCATATTAATTTTAAACATGCAAAAAAACGTTCCAAATCGTATCGATTTGTTGAATGATGTGTGGGCAACATATTTTGAAACTACCTCCTTTCGCCATTACGGTCCGGCCACATTTTTATCCTATATTCTTAATGAAAATTTGTTATTAATAAATTATTTTTTACTTGCTTTTTTATCAATATCCTATTAAAAATAAACAGCACGAAAAAATGTACGAATTTTCATACAATTTTGTCATCATGAGTTTTTTGGCTTGGTTTCCTCGGGCGAGCGAAGCGAGCCCTCTGCGCGTGCGTAGCACGTGCTCAGTGACAAGTCTTGCTCCGTTATGAGCAAGCCAAAGGCATGTTAAAATTAAATTATATAATACGCTTAGCAAATATATATATAGATATTATATACTTAGTTATATATATAGTATTATATATTATATTTGAGTAATTATATATATATATATATAGTATAAAAGGTATAGGGTATATATTATATATATATATATAGTAATATATATGTATGTATATATATATATATATATAGTATATATATTTATATATAGAATATATATATATAGTTGAATATTAGAATTATACTATATAGTAGTATATAATATATATATTATATACTATATATAGTATAGATATTATATATATATATATATATATAGTTATTATATGTATATCTTAATATATATATTATAATATATATACTGATATTTACGGAGTGATATATATATATACTTAGTTATGGATGTAACTAATCTAAGTAAAGTAAAAATACGCTTAAATCTGATACTATTCTGGATATATTATATATAGGGTAGTGATTCATAGTAATATATTAGAAGTAAGATAATAAGGCATTTTATATACTAGTAATCATATCTGATATATATATATATATATAATAATATATAACTTAAAAGGCAAAATATCAGAAAAGAGCCAGGAGAATATCTCGGAAAAGTATGGACACTGACAGGAAAACCAGATGTAGCATATTTGAAAGATTTCAGCTGTGGTTAAATCATATTACCAGAATGTAAAGAAAAAATATATCTCGGAAAGTATCTCAGTGTACAGAAAGATAAATAAGGTACATTTTTGGATATACAGGCGTATAAAGCATATATTGTATATATAAAGTCATTTTATTATTTAAAACTAGTGACGAATACCGAAGGCGTGAACCGCATTGGGATACCTAGGCCCTCCGGGCTCTCTCGGGTGCGCTAGTGTGGACGCCGAGCGTGTGGACTATAGTCCCCCCTCTCTGTCCCCATCGGTCTTCGAAGGCCCCGACTAATGAAAGTATATGTTTCTGAACTTCAATTGTCAGTGGGACTCGAGAATCCCGAGGACCTGGGAGGGATGAAATGACTTTACGGATAATAATAAGCTTTTATCGCTGATTTCCAAAGATGTAATTTGTTTTCGTAAGTTTCGTTACCATTCTTTTTTTTTCTTTTTTTTTTTTTCTTTTTTTTTTTTTTTTTTCATTTTCGGTACAAAAATTTTTAGCTGATTCCAAATATGTATTTGGTATTTCCTGTAAGATAATTATGAATAGTTCATAACTTTATTCATTCAGATAAATATTCTCCTGGCCCTTTATCTGGGAAATATATGCCTTAAAAAAAAATAAATATTACTTAACAGAAGTTTAACATACGTTTATAATATTTAGTTGTCTTTAAATCGTACAAAATTATTTATTTTGTATCCATGCAATTTCCTATCACCTTGTCTTACAATTTTATATACACTGTTCATCACATAAATTACATCATTCTCACATATATCTTTTTCGAGAATCCTTTCCATCTATCTCATTCCTATATGGTAAGATATATCAAATATAATATTACATTATACATAATTAATGACATATATTAGATAAAAATAAATAAATATATAATAACAATTTATTATATCAGCTCTCAAATAAAATTGCAACTTTACATAATATAATATCGACTTTTCAATATATTTATAATAAATATTTTAAAGCTTTGTTAACTTCGACTTTTAACTATATATTATAATTTAATAATATTAAATATAATATATATAAAATATTACAATAATTAATAATCTATATAATATAATTTAAATTATACTATATATAATAATTAATTATATAATTATAATTACATTATAATTCAAGGCTAAATAATGATAATAATAATTAATTATTAATAATATAATCTGCCATCTACTTTCTATCTGATTAAATAGCTTAAAAGTGAACCTTCCACATCAGACATCTGAAATTAATTAAATATCAATTATGTATAAGTTATACTTGCTAATATATATAATAATTATATATATATATATATGTTTGATGTATGCTGCAAAGGTCTATGTTTGTGGGTGTGTATATAATTGTGTATATGTATATTTATATATTTAATAATGTATAATATTATTTACTATATTATTATATATTATATTATATATTATATATTATTATAATTATATACAAGTATAGCTTGCTGTATATATTATATAAAGTTTGTAATTATAATTTTATAGTTTTTGGAGCATGCTTTTAAATTGTCTACAAAATATATTATATCACAATATTTTATATTTATTGACGTATAAGGGCTCAAGAATTAGAAGTAGTTATAGTTATAGCTAAATCATTAATATAAATATATATTAATTTTATTATCTAATATTATAATGAATAATTAATAAAGGGATTAATTATAGGCTTAATTAGGTAGTGGCCAAAAGGTGATATATCGGATAATATAGAAAAAGATAACTAGTTTATTGAATTACTAAACACGGAATTAAGTAAATTTAAACTTGTGTAACTGCGTCCACCCTCTACTAAAAATTCTGTATGAGATTTACTATAATTTTTTTTTACCCTACAATTTTTGATAAAAATATTTATTACTTTAGCACTTAGTAAAAACATAAACCTAAAGTTTCATGACTCATTGAAGACGCGAACAAATGCCAGACTACTATGAATCATCAATTGAGCAAATGACATATGTATAGTTAAGACCTCATCTAGGTATGAATCAACTAGACTTAGGTTTAGTAATATATATAATAAATACTATAATTTATATATAGTAATATTTTGTACAGAATAATATTTATAAAGCCGCTAGCGTGTATGATAACTAAACCTATTAATGCTATATACTCATCACTGATATACATGCGTATTAATATATATAGTAGAGTACGTGGTGTCCGTAATTGAGGTAATTCATATAATACAAAAGTATATATATACTTTATATATATCTTTACTATATATAATATATATATCATATAATACTCATTTCAGTATATATATATATTATAGTATCTCCGATAAATTATATATATATATATATATATACTAGGAGTATATAACTATATATATATATAAATCATAGATAGTAATATAATATACTAAAGTACGATATGATCTATGAGCATCAGCAATGTTGAATGAAAGTCAAAGCCACCAAGAAAAAAGGTTAAAGTTAAAATTAAGAGATGAAATAGTATTAAGTCCATTGCAGCGTGTAGTCAGAGCATAATGCGGCGAAAGTACAACTTACTAGAAGCTCGGAGTTAAGGATAGGTGATACTTATGGTGCAAACGAGCTGCGACGCACTACTAAGCTTAATAATCTGTTATTATAATAAGGGGTGGGGAGTGAATAAGTTAAGATAATATGAGATGAATAATAATAAACAAAGAGGTGAGGACCATACATCTACAAAATAACGATTATTTCAAAGGCTTTAAATAAATACTATGAAAAATAACAATAAGATAATTTGTAACTAAGAAATAAGGATATAAATATATAACATTAAAATATAAGGTCATTGTAATAATAAATACATATATAACAATGCAACACTTAATTTGATCTGTAAGGAATTTCATAGATAAATTAATCCTTCCAACTTTTCCTCATACTCGTTAAGTGAATAATCAATAATGAGATTAATTAAAGCATAGATTAATACTGTACATAATAATAATCATCATGAATAAATAATCGACGCCAAAAATTAATTGGTTTGCATATTGAGGGGCTAATAATCTACGAAAAACATAATAATCCGGGAATAAATTAATAATATCATACTTATGCAATATTGAGCATTAAAATAAAAATGAAAATTGTATCAGTAACATACATACGCCTCAGAGATAGGAAGAAATGATAAAATACCACATAATAGAGGAAATTGACCCTTATAATAATTAAAATTATTAAGTAATTGAAATAATATTTAGCGTCAGTAGCGAGTTTCTGGATAATAATATATAATACATAACAACAATTTAGTAAATAATCCTAATAATTAATAATAATAATAATAATAATAATAATAATAATAACTCGAATAATCAATAAAATAATACATATGTATTGATAATTAATAAAATTAAATAAAAATGAAATTTGAAGTAAAATATATAGATAAAAATAAAAATACTACTAATAAAAAGATAGAGGGGAAAGTAGAAAGGTAATGACGCATAGGGGATGGGAAATCCTGCTCACCAATTTTTAATGAAACGCTTAGAAATTAGTTCACTATTGATATCAGTTTGCCATATCCGTGTGAATCAATATAAGACTTGCCAGTAGGTCGACTGCCAGGCAAGCGGCAAGAAGTTACTCTTGATCCATGATGATGTTTTTCAAAATTATATTTTTTCACTTTTCATATAGAAATTGGAAGTCTCTTATTGAAAGTATGAGGTAACAAATTTTATGACGTCTTTAATTAGAACTTGTTATATATTACTTTATATATCAGTCGTACATGCATTTAGTATTTATTTCACATATTTAGTTTTTTGAAAATAGATGCATTTGGTAGTCCCATAAAGGTAATCCACACAAAATATCAAATTCACTGTCGAAATTTCTAAATGGCGTTTGTGTGAGCGGAATTACCCCAAATATATATATTATATATATAATATATAAGTGAGCATATATATATAATATAGTTATATATTATATATATATATAGTATATATACATATAATATGTTATAGGGATAGGATATATATATATAAGATATAATATATATATATATATATATATATATATATATATATCTCTGCCACACTATCAACGGATGCCAGAAGAACCCACTCGCGACGATGTCACGATCACCGGATATCGATCGAAGACTTAGGTAAACAACAAGTGGACAGGGGCCGAAAAGCCAAAATGAATGGCAGTAGGCATTCGGTAGGTAGACGATCGATTAGATGAATGCCTCAAAGGACCAATATTAACAGTTCCCTTTAGATTCAAATTAAAGGATAGAAAAATTAAAGGCAGGACTCGTGCTATGCCATGCCAATCTTTGCCTCCATAACATTAATACATTCTCTGTAACCGCGCCAAATTCACCCGTACCATGGTGTAACACTCATTGCCCTCCCATTGTCTCGCAGCAGTAATACCGCTCAAGCGAACTATAATTCAACTAATTCGTTTAATATATTTTCTCTTGGAGAAATTTAAGTCTCTAAATCTCTATGCAATTGACCTGTACTACTACTCGTCGTACTCCACACATTCATTTCAAGACATTTAATCGTTCGGTAATAAAGTTCTATACTGTTTCTTAAACATATTAAGTTGGACACTATTTATATTATTTCCCTTAACCGAGTCAAGCGAACAGCAAATTTACCCCAACCCACATCCCCCTCTATAAAAATCAATAATAGATACATAATACATTAACTAACATCAATAATTAATAATATGTAATAATAGTAAAATTAATAATAAATAATAATAAACATAATAATAACTAATAAATAATAAAAAATAATAATAATAACATATAATAAGTACATTAATAATAATAAATAAAAATAAAATTAAATAATAAACTAATAGATAAATAATAATACAATAAATATATAAAATATAATAATTAATAATTAATAATAATAAAAATAATAATAATAATAATTAATAATAAATAATAATAATAATAATAACAATAACATATCATAATAAATAAATAATTCAAATATAAATAAATTGGAATCAGTACAATAAAGGATACACATTTTGACGTCACTCATTTTTTCTCACACGATATATTCACAATAATCATTAAAACAAACCATATTTAATCACATAAAGCGTAATACCATTGTATTAAAATTAAACAACGAAAAAATTTTTTTTTTTAAATAACTACTTTCATAAAAAATATATAAAGGAATTTAAAGAGAATTGCAGAAGGAATTAAAGCTAATAATATAATTTTAGGGATGTTGAAAAAAGGAAACCTATAAAAAATCTTTGAAAGAATAATAATTAGCAAAAAATTTCGAATTGGGAACGCTTTAATATAGTCTATCATTTCTTTAAAATAGTGAGGAGGTGATAAATTTAGGCTATAAATAATATATATAATTAAAAAACATAATAATAGTATGTATAATATATATAATTAATATATATATATCTACATAATAGATACTATATATATTAAAATAAATATTAAAACTACTATATATAAACAAATTGATATGCAGAACACCTCATATTGTAGAATTGGCTAATAATATATTATATATATATAATAATAATATATAAATATTATATATATATTAATAGATATAAATATATACAAAATATTATTATATATATATAATATTGATAATAAATATAAAAAAAAAAACTATATAGAAAAAATTGCATTATAATATATTATAGAAGAATAAAATATTATATATATATAATTATTATATATATGATATAAAGGTATATCATATATTATATATAATAATATATTAATACTGACTGACGAATTATATGTAATGATATTAGATTAATTATAATTATATATAATAAATATATATAAAATATATATATTAAATATATATACTATATAAATATATATATACTTATATATACTATATATATAAAGATAATATATATATATATAATATAATATAACTATATATATATATATCTATAATTATATATATATATATATATATTACATATTGATATATAATATACTACATATATATATATACTATTTATATATATATACTAATATACTATTCATATCTATATATAACACATATATATATATATTATATACTATACATCTATAGATATATATATATTAATATTAATCAAATATTAATACAATAGATATATAGATATATATAAATAGATATATATATATATATATATAATATAGTTATATAATAAATATTAAGTATATAAATAATATAACCAAATATATAATATATATATATTATATTATATATATATAATATATAATATATATATATATGTATTGATATAAGTGAATATATATATATAAGCACCTATATGATTAATAATATAAACCAAGTATCCGAGTTTAAATATTATAGGATATATATAATATATATATATATAACAAACCTAATATGACTAAATATATTATATATATGTATAAAATATATAAATATATTGAAATAAATATCATCAAGGACGTGCCCTCTTGGCCGTCAAAGCGCCAAGAGGACACCACAGGCAGTGCCCATACCCTACAAAAAGAAAGTGAATTTATTAAAATCCATACATCTCTATATTTTTTTAATATTAAATGCTATACTTCTAATGCGCAAATATTAAGAAAAATGTGCCAATGTTATACAAAGCATTTTTCTCAAAATGTAAAACTAAAATTTACATTTTATCCACCCTTCCGATAAAAAAGCAAAAATTTTTTGTGCTTTTCTTCAGCTTACTCCGGCTTTCCTATTATTGAACTTTTTGTTACTTTTGTAACAAATGGGTTGCATTTTGCATTTTTAATACTTTTTAGATGTAACTGATGTAGACCCATAACTAAGCATCTGAATTCTTGCGTTTGTCGACAACGCATGACATCAGTGTTCTGTTAATGATATTAACATAACTGATGCGTCTGTTTACGCGCTTTCTCCTCATCTCTCTCTCTCTCTCTCTATACTACACTATGTATAGTTACATAACACATATTACCAACCCCTTACCGCCATATATACTTATCCCATCGATATAAGCTTATATAACTAATACACCTAATAAAATATCTAGTAATTCAGTTAATTATCAATAGCAACCCTACCACACCTAGACGATATACAGTCTCAACATACACTACTTAATAGCTATAACACTAATACTACACAGCATCAGCTATTTATCTATCTATATATCTGCATCAGTCATACTGATCATGGATAATAAGCACTACAATACACCTTAGACAATATAGCTATAGTCAATAAACTACATAACTATATAACTAATACTTAATATACTATACTATATCATAACTACTAAACATCATAATCATTCATAATACATATCATATTACTCACTAATGATAATACTCTAATATATTAATATAAATATCATATAATAATAATAATATACTATATGCATAATAATATATACACATATCTATATTCTACACATACTAAGCCATAGTCATATACTACCTAAACTATACTGCAATACGTTCAGCACTAGGAGCTCCTTAACTCATAGCATAACATTAATATTAACTATAGTTACTACTATAGCCACTACCATCTAATCACAAACACACACAATACCTATACATAAGAACATTACTATTATACTTAATAAGCATAAGTATATAACTATATAAATATAACAATAATAGATATCACAGCAACACAGCAATATACCATAATTAAACCTGTCATACCTAATATTCCCTTTCTGTCCATAACGACTTGCGTTATTATTATATTTGTTTTTAATATTTTTAAAATATTGAATGTATTAATAAAATAACTTAACCAATTCAATTGTAAGTCATAATGGACAGCATAGATTGAAAGTTATGTTATTAAATATTAAAAAGTCATTTATAAAATAAGATAAAATGATCATTTTTCATTTGAATAGAATTTTTTTTTTTTATTTTTTTTTTTGGTTTTGGTACCAGGGAGGTAAGGAATATTTAAAGAAATGGAGAGAGTGAAAAAAATTTTTTGGGGTATTTTAAACGAAGAAAATAAAAACGTGAAAGAGCAGTATTATTTGATAATTTAAAAATAACTAATAATTTAACTAACTACATAAAATATAAACACGACTTGAAAATGAAATACATTA
>JABUQX010031964.1:17500-20000 GCA_015478945.1 Trachelipus rathkii
TACCTCAAGGGTTTATTTAATCTATACTAATTAACTACGAGAAGGCAGTAGTTTAATAACATCTATACAATATGGAGCCCGATATACAACAAGAGGTAACTATTTTTTTAAATTTAAACTATAACCTAAAAAAGAAGTTCTACAAATATCTAGATTCTCTCATTGCTGCTAATCTGGCGAAATGCAACCTTAGATTTATTACAAATTGTTTGAACGACTGCGTTATCCCGAGAAGTTTCATTCCTAAGAGTGTATATGTTGACAGAAATCATCCATTCCCTGACATATACTATCATCTACTTCTCAATAAAATACAAGAGATAAATGTGGAAATCAAAAGAAAATTTAGAACAAATTACTGGAACTATAAACATTTTCAACAATTTTACTTCAGCAATTTCGATGATCTTCATATGTTTACCGCCATGTTGGACTATGCATGTCAAATAAAAAATAGAAAGATTTCTGCAAGGAGAACTTTACACAATACTATTCTTGTAATTTACTGAAATTTTTAATGGTTTTTGAAAATTCTTTAAAGCAAAATTATAAATTATAAATTTGAAAAACAATATTTAAAAACTCTTCTATAATTAAAATAGGTTTTCTCGTTTTAAAATTCTCTCTCTCTCTCCTCTCTCTATCTCTCATCTCTACTCTCTTCTTCTTCTCTCTCATCTCTCATTTCTCTCTCCTATATAATATATATATATATATATATATATATATATATATATAATAATATATATTATATATATATTATATATCATAGATATAGTATATATATATATATAATATATATATTATATAACTATTTACAGGGATGTCGACTTGCTAGATTGGTGGCTTCTTTTGTGAGCAAGCACCTTATATAAGAGGATGGTAATTTAAAGATCCATTTTTGAAATGATGCTTTTATTTAACATAAGTAAAGATATTCAATGAAATTAAAGATGTGATAAAAGTCCCTCTTGTTGAGATACTCTTTGTAGGCGAGTCGCAGCCCTTCCTTGAAATTTACCTCCCTTGCCGAAAGTTGTGTTTGAAGTTTGGAGGATTTCTGGAGAGAGTATATTGAGTGAAATTTATTTCTTCTGATTCTTATTGTTAATTTAATCTGACTGAAGAGTATCTCAACAGGACGGGTTTATATATTATTTCATTTCGACTTATGCTAAAATTTTGCTCGCGCAAATCTTAGCATAAGTACGAACATAAATTAAAATTTTTACAAAGATATAATGGAGTGGTACATTACTTCCCGCTCTAAACACGGAGTGAGAAAGTATGTTATAATAATTATCCAAGATATAAAATTAACCTTCATTCAAATGTATACATATTTGTGGGCATTTAACAATGCGCACAAACATACAAAACATTTCAATGAGGTAAAAAGAATAAGTAAAATACTAACATAAACTACTTTCAAATGAAAGCATATCTAATTATGTCCGAAGACATAAGTAAGACTTACAAACTATTGAAGGCAAAAATAGTATAATGAAATGTAAATAATATTCAAATGCGAGCATAACTGGTTACTTTCGAAGATCTAAACATATATCAAATATTTGAATACATAAAAATACAATAATGTTATATATACAGAAAATAAAAGGTGCATTTAAACACAAGCATATTTGGTTATATCCGTTAGATATAAACAAACTTATAAGCATTTAAATGGATAAAAATGCAAAATGTTTATACATAATTCTTTATATGAAACAATTGAATTATTCACAAGCTAAATAGGCCACATCGATCGAACCGTTGAATCCAGGAAAGGTCGCAGTATATAAGCGTTTCTAATGTAATAACTGATTTGATCAATGCGCCCGTAAACTAGTTTTCAAAGCTGTAGTTACGAGAAACATTGCTTGACATATGTAGAGACGAAGTTGCTTGAAATTTAAGTCCTTTATTTGAAAAATTTCTTCATACATAAAAGGGAGAGGTCACAGAACCATTTAGAATTCGAAAAGGAATCAAAGTTCGTAGTGGAATCCAAAAATGAATTTCTGCCCATAATCCAAACTTAAAATGATGAAAGAAATCCATACCGTAAAGGAAGTTACATATGTAGAGGCGAAGTTGCTTGAAATTTAGGTCCTTTATTTGAAAAATTTCTTCATACATAAAAGGGAGCGGTCACAGAACCATTTAGAATTCGAAAAGGAATCAAGTTCGTAGTGGAATCCAAAAATGAGTTTCTGCCCATAATCCAAACTTAAAATGATGAAAGAAATCCATACCGAAAAGGAAGTTTGCTATGTCTAGCGATGAATCCTCGAACTGTGAGAGTTGTGAAAAGATGAAACCATAATCCAAAATTAGAAATGAAAATTGAAGTTCGTATTGATAATGTTCGTTTGCTTGAGTCATTTTCTCCGAGTGTTCTGATTGGGAATTTTAGTATTATTTTAGTTTTTTTCTTTTTCTTCATTTTGTGTTTTTCAGAAGGCGTTGATTGAAGTTCTGGGTGTTCTACTCCGGG
>JABUQX010031965.1:0-12500 GCA_015478945.1 Trachelipus rathkii
ATAACATATAATAATATATATATATATATATATATATATATATATATACATAATATATAACTATATATATAGTTATTCTAATAGCAATATATATATATATATATATGAATATATATAACTTTGCATATATATATATATACTATATATAACTAACATAATATAACGCCATATACTATACCTGTATAACAATAACATAATATATCTTTGCCAACCACGCTGCTGCTGCTGCTTATATATATATATATATATATATATATATATATATATAACGCTATATATATATATAATAATATATATATACTCTTTCTCTATATATATATATATATATATATACCTCATCAACTTAACGGAGCTAAACACCCTCCGATCCATTCCCAACACAACTTTAGTGACTGAGAAACTTTTACCCTTACACCAGTTACTAAGCAACTCCCTAGAACAAACATAAACTATGCATCCCCCGAACCCCACACTGACAAAATCTAACTCAAAAAAATCAAATCACACAAAACACCGCCCTTAGAATTATCACTGAATGCACTAAAACCACACCCATCCAACATCTACATGACGAGACTTACATGCTCCCTATATCCACCCACCTGGAGATGGTGGGACTCAAATCTACCAGAAAACCTAAATCCAACCTGCCCATGTCACTTAAATATTCTCAACCCCCTCCCCGACACAGACTCAAATCATCCACCCTCCACCAGCTAAATTCTATGACATCTACAACATTATTCCTTCTCCCCCTCCCAATAGGTCATGGCTTTTACATATCCATACACAACTAAGTACTAACTAACGACGTACCTACAAACCGCCCCGAAAACTGATTTGCTAAACTCCCGCTCCCAAATTACAATAGAAGAAGCACTGTCCAGAAGAGGCTCGCTTGGAGCAGATCAGATCACCACCCAAAATAAAATAATACAAATATATATAATTCAAACTGAACAATATTAAAAAGCAAATATTCATCTCCCAGGACCTATGGAAGCACCTCCTTCTGGGGTGCACCGCATGCCCCCCGTGCCTACTTCTCTATATCTTTCCTTCTCGACCTGTGGAACCGCCCAAGAGCGGTAGCCGGCTTCCTAGAAGCAGTGTGGCCCTCCAATTGAGGTGGGCCAGGGGCAGAAGTATCGCTAATAACTAACCCATATGTAACATAATAATAACATACATATATATATATATATATAACAATATATATATATATATATATATATATATATATATATATCTTCTATCTTCTCCTTCTATTTTTAACCCTAGAGCATTCTAGAAAACTAACCATTCTCGGCGTAATGGTTTCGACATACGAATCCTCCTGTTAAACACCTCCCAGGTAAGTTTCGCCCTTGCATTAGAGACTAGCATCTTCTTCCATTACGCCTCAAAACTCGTTCTCAAGAGTTCTCCAGAGGATTGTGCTTCTAGGCGCATAAGATTCCAACGCTGGTCAAAGAGTAATACAAGAAAAGGAAAAGACGGGTTGCTAGCCCTGTCACCCTATATATATAAATATATACATATATATATAACTTTCAGCCTTATATGTATATATATATATATATATATATATATATATCTTTCTTATATATACTGCTGCTATTATATATTAACATAACCAAGGTATCATTCTATGATTAGAAACTTTTTACTCTATTCGTAAACTGATATTTTTATGTAAATTATACCCTTGGTAATATAAAATCTTTAATTTTTTATTTCACATAAAATAATCTTGTACAGTCTTCTTAAACTATTTACAAATACACAATTTAGCTTTCGCCCGATACAACAAAGGGCTTCCTTCAAAATTTTAACGTTATAAGGACTAAATATAAATTTTATAAAAGACAAATAATGTAGGAGATCTCTGAGTTGGTTGGTCAATTGTATGAAATAAAAATTAAAGATTTTTATATATATTGCCAAGGGGTATAATTTACACATTATATACATAATATATATATATATATATATATATATATATATATATATATATATATATATATATATATATACTACTATATATATAACTCTTTATATATATAACATATATATATTGGTCAATCAGTGATCAAATTCCGCTGAAACCTTTTTAAAACTCGTGAAGTATTAAAATCTTTTAAAATGAAAATTGTGTTTTTCAATTTAGAATCAAGAGTTTGAGGCTTATATTTATTGCAGGTAGATATAAAAATTAATCCTTTTAAACTTTATGTAAAATATTATACCCATTAAAAACAGGTATAGCAACAATATATATATATCATATATATATATATAAATAACTTAACATATGTAGCATAACAATACTATATATATATATATACTGTATAACAATATATATGCTCTTTATAACTAACTGCTATATATATAATAAATAACAACAATATATATATATACTGTATAGTATATATATAACATATATATATATATATATATATATATATATATATATATATATATATATTAACAATATAATACCTTAACTAATATATATAATATATATATATATGTATATTATACATATCACCATTTCCTGCGTGGCTGCAAGGTGGTTTTGGTGGTGATAATACTAAAAATATCACCACCATTCACAAGAAAAAAAACAAAAGAGTGGAAGGAATTTTTCTTTTTATTTGGAAGAGACTTTTGAAAATTTGATTCTTAATCAAATGGATCTATCGCCCTCCTGTGCCAAGAAATGTGGAAGAAATCAGTTTCTTCTTTATTATTTCATTATTGCTTTGGTTTCTTTAATTATATATATATATAGCAATATATATACATAATATATATATATATATATATATATATATATATATATATATATATATATATATTCTTCTGCATATATATGATATATATATATATAACTCGCGTGCATTTATAAGTGGTCGACTCCGTTAATATTAGGTTAAGTTAATTTAGGCTAAGTTTGGTTAGGCTAGAGTTAGGTTAGGTTAGGTTAGGTTAGGTTAGGTTAGGTTAAGGTGTAGAGAAAAAGATTTTTAAAAATTTAATGTATTTACCTAAAATTATTAAAATAACGATACATTAATTATTGATTTTCGCTCCTGGAGTCAACCACTTATAAATAGCCAACTCGCGTTGTATAAAATAAAAAGTATGAAAATTAGGGTTAAGCGAAGTAGTATATTCAGAAAATATCGTGCTTCAAATGAAGGAAAAAAATAAAAGGGATTTCAAAGAGCAAAATAACTGAAAATCCTACTCCCTGGGTTTATATAGCTTACTCACGAGTGGAGGTAATTCATTAGGGCGTCAGGGCTGCAACTCCCTGGGTTTATAGTCTCACTCACGAGTGGCGGTAATTCAGTTGGGTTACAGGACTGTCACTCCCTGGGTTTATTATCTTACTCACGAGTGGCGGTATTTCAGTAGGGTGGCAGGTCTGCCACTCCCTGGGGTCAATAGCCCTGCTCACGAGTGGCGGTAGTTCAGTAGAGCGGCAAGGCTGCCACTCCTTGGGTACTAGAGTAAAATCAACCGTGAACTGCGAACTGAGAAAGGAATGATTCCTTTAATAATGAATTGGGTGGCGAGATTTGAAGAGAGAGGCCAGGATCACGCAAATGGTGGGATCAGGCAATTGCTAAGGTGTATACCCTTCATCATAAGAGAATGGTAACATCTTTTTGCAAAAGGGCTTTGGAAAAGTTAAGGATGCTATTTGCTGTGTTTGCAAATGGCTAGTAAGGAGGATTCTGATATATTTCTCTCAGAATCGGTGTTAGAGCAAATGGTATTGGGGTTTGAAAGAAAAGATAACTTGTGCACATGACGTATTCCCTTTGAAGAGAGAATAGCATTACATCGGATTTAATTTTATGGCTCCAATAGAGATACGGATCGCCTCTTTTTGAATGGAATCCAACAGGTGTAGTAGGGTTGGGGAGTCCTGACCATATACTACTCAGCCATAGTCCAGCTTCGATCGAATTAGGTATGTGGAAACGCAAATAGGACTTGCGATCATCACCTTAAGGTTTTGAGGCGAGAAGGCGTAATAGGTCAAGCACGCGATGACAAGTCATTTTCAGGAGTTTAATGTGCGGTGCGTATGTTAAATGGTTATCTAGTATCAGGTATAGAAATTTGACTTGTGAAGTTATAGGAAAAGTGAACCATATAAGGTTAAGTTCGCGGGAGGAAGGTGGCCGGTTCCTCGACTCCCTTTTTTCCTAAATAGTACTGCTGAGGCTGTGGTGGATGAGAAATGGAAGTCATGGGAGTTACCCCATTGAGAAATATTTTCAATAGCTAATTAAAGTTGTTGTTCCAGAAATGGCGCCTAGCACCGGTTATGTAGATCGCCAAGTCACGAACACAGAGAGAAAACAAACTTGACTGTCACTGGGATAGAAGAAATGATGTCATTGAATCCAAAAGCAAATAATAATACACTTAGAACATTGCCCTGCGGAACACCTTCATGCAGAGCAAAGTGGCGTGATAAAACATTAGAGCACCGATCCTGAATGGATCTGCTTGACAGAAAGCATTTAATAAAGTTAAGTTTAAGGAAAACCTTTGTTTTCCACGTTGTGTCATAAGCTTTTACAAGGTCAAAAAAACACCAAGAACCATCCCACCAGTTTAAAAAGCTTCCCAGATCTCATGATTCAGTTTTAACAAGGGATCCGAGTGAAAGATTTTTGCCGAAGCCAAATTGGAAGTTTATAAAAGCTTGACGACTCTCCAGGACAGAGAGAAGGCGGCCTGAAACCATTTTCTCCATTAATTTTCAAGTATGACAGGTCATCGAAACTGGTCTTTGGTTGTCCGCCAACTTCGGATCCTTCCCAAGTTTGGGAATAGGGATTAAAAAAGTTGTATGCCAAACAGATGGAAAAGAGGATTCAATAAAGATTCTGTTATACAAATCCATCAAAAACGCTGATGCAGAAGGGTGAGAGTGAAGGAGAATAATGTAAGAAATCATGTCTGGACCAAGGGCACCGTCTTTACTACTTGTCAGTGCAAAATACGGTTATAAGTATAATATTCCCCTTTCCTTGTTGGAAAGTCTGGCTGTGCAATGTTAATTTTCCGTTTTTGAAAGGCTTCAGGATAGCAGGAAAAGCTCGAGTGAATGCAAAACTGTAACCTAATGTATCTGCAACAACTGATAGAGCAGAAATTATGGTGGTTATATCAGGCCCATAAGGCCCATGTGGGTGAAGAACTGTTGGAGTGGCAAGATATTTTTGTGCAACTTTCCACACTGAAGAAAGGGGAGTTGTGAACATTCAAATTCAAATGAACATTCAAATTCTTTGTCTCCTAACTTATCTCGTTTGACAAGGGCTTCTAGAAGTTGTTTTGATTATTTTGATTCAACGACAGGTGATTATTTTCCTGCTTTTGACATAACACACAGAGAATGCAGTCCAATACTATTGCTTCGTTTCCTCTTTGATGGTGGCATCTGAACTTTAAGTACCCCTTCCATTATTACTGACTGTTTTTTAAGACAAATTTCATCCTGAAACAAAAGAAATGAAATTAATAAAACTGTACATATTCAAAAGTATAGTACCAATAGTAATACTAATAGCATTAATTACGATTCCTAAATATTACATATCAAACAACACGACCACGCAGCGTGACACAGAGCAAAAAACGTCAAAATCGAAGTTAAATGATCACTTTTTTCTAGCTTAAAACTAGGTATCAACCAAAATATTGTTTTTTTCGCAATACATGCTAGGAAAAGGTCTTTTACCTCTTAAAAATACCTCTCAAACAAAGTAAAAAAATTGAAAATCGGTTAGATAGCGACCGAGATAAGGCAGTTTGTTTATAGTGAAATGGCGGCCATCTTGGATGACGTCACCACAGTCATACGCAATACTTGTGCAAGTGTCATCAAGGAGATTATCAAACTACATGCTTTTGCTGATTAAATGACTTCACTGGTACCTTCTCTTCATTAACTTTGCTTCGGGAAACACAATGCTCCCAGACTATTATGAGAAAATATAAATGATAAATGTCTGCTCTTAATTTTTAATATATAAAAGGTTCGAGAAAGATAAACTGTTTGAAGAATTTTTTGCTCTCAAATATAACTAAAACTAATCTCTTAAAATGTTTACGTTAACATCTTTATAGTAATCTTCTTACTCCATGAAAAAGGATAAAAGTTTTTTAGTATTTAGTTATTGTTAACGTTAACTCATTTTGATGTTATAATTCTTTTTTTTTTTTAAAATTGAGTTGCTAATATATTCCTTCCATTTATTAACTATCTAAATCAAGGATGGCACGAAAAAAAATCAATTGATATAAATCAACTGATTTTTTCACTTGATTTTTTGCTCCAAAAAATCATGATTTTTGATTTTTTGGATTTTTTGCTTGTTTATATATTTTTTTATTTTTATTTTTTTGTATATTTATGTGATTTAACTTCAATAGAAAAAAAATAAAATAATAATATTATAGCAAGGCTACTCTGGTCCAAATTCCTATACTAATGTCAACAAAGGATTTTGTTTCAAACAGGTTTCTTTTATTTCTGATGTAACATTTATCAATATTACAAATAATTCTTAAAAAGTCCGTAACACTCTTTAATGTTGCTGTTTTATTGTGCCATAGACCATAGGCCCTATTTTAAGATTTTGATTTACATAGATTGAATAAATCACTTCAAAAATAATACTATATCGAACTTAAAAAAAGTTTGTTTACAATTTAATTTCGCGCAACGTCACGAATCTAAAAAAGTCCTTCATGATTTTCCCTTTTGATTTATATAGATGCCCATTTATATAAATGCCCATCTCGACGTGATGAGCTGCCAATTATACAGCAAGTCACTTTCAATAGATCACCTCCTACATCATACATTATAGCAGCCTTTTCCACAGAGATGGAAAAGGATCACACCAGCTATGTAATACTCAGATATTTACAACACAGTTCCTCCCCCGTCCCCTATATATTTCCATCATTAAACACATCCACACTGAGTTAACCCAAAGAACGTTCTCCGTATATCCAAATAGCACAATACTCCAGGCCCCACCAGAAACATTCAAACCAGGGTAACGTTGTCCCGTTTACGCTCTGAGCACCATCCTTCCCTTCAAGAATATAAATATAAAATTCATAACTCTCCATTCCCCCACTGTCAAAGATGTCCCTCCCTCATAATTCATGATGCAGGACATCTGCTAGACTGCTCGGACCTAACGGACATTTGTTGACACATTTTTTCTTACGAATCTGTGTCTGGCCTGCTGTGGTGACCCAATATTCCATGGGTGCCCGTTTCTCATAGAAGAGAAGAAAGGGCAACCAATTGAGTAATATATATATATTATATATATATATATATATATTATATTAGTATATATATATATATATTATATATATATATATTATATATATTATATATATATATATATTATATATATATATATATAATAATAATAATAATAATAATAATAATAATAATAATAATAATAATAATAATAATAATAATAATAATAATAATAATAATAATAATAATAATAATAATAATAATAATAATAATAATAATAATAAAATAATAATAATAATAATAATAATAATAATAATAATAATAATAATAATAATAATAATAATAATAATAATAATAATAATAATAATAATAATAATAATAATAATAATAATAATAATAATAATAATAATAATAATAATAATAATAATAAAAAAAAAATTTTAAAGCATCTATTTGTTCAATTTTTCATGCTTTAACTCTGTTACATACGTTTATTTATTCATGCAGATTTTCAAATGCAAACTTTAAGCTTCAAACTTTCCTAAGAAGGTCTAATTTTATGAATATTATGCACAAGAGAATTGAATATTTATTCGTAAGATGTCTTTCAGTCTCTTCTGCATTCAAAAAGTTATCTCAAAATCTTTTACATTATCTGCTTCTGCAAAGCACGAATATTTACTATTTTTTTTTTATTTATTTATTTTATTTCTTCATTTATTATTTTATTTATTTATTTATATAATTTTAGATGGAAAATATTTTATCCTTTAAGAAGACTTTGAAATTTGTTTTCAATATTTTGCTCTATTTCTGTCACTAATAATTTGTCATTAGTTTTAAGTTGCTTCATCATTAGGAAATTGTTAGGAGATTTTAAAAAAAAACAATATTAAAATTTAAATAGCAAATATTTATAAATAAGAAAAAGCCAAAATTTATAAAATTATAATTTTAGTAATTTATGAAAAAAATTACAAATAATGAAATCAAATTAAATAAATTCAAAATTGAAATCAACTCTACAATGCTCAAAAATAATAATAATAATAATAATAATAATAATAATAATAATAATAATAATAATAATAATAATAATAATAATAATAATAATAATAATAATAATAATAATAATAATAATAATAATAATAATAATAAGATAATAATAATAATAATAATAATAATAATAATAATAATAATAATGGAGCCTTAACGGGAAATTTATCAGGTGTGGGGAATGTAGACCAATGTTTCTCAACGAGTGATCGCAGCAGTCATTGGTCAGGTCAGCACAAAAAAGTTTGAGGATTTGGTAAAATAATTTTAACTATATTACTCACAATTTAAGTCTTTAATTCGTTGAATAATATCCAATTTTCCAGAATTCACTTAAAGGTGTCGCGTTTTAGGCTAGCATATCCATAAAAAATATATATTATATATATATATATATATATATATATATATATAGATATATAATATATATTACATAGTTATATTAATATATATAATATACCGTATATATATATATATATATATATATATATATATATATATATATATATATATATATATATATTTATTATAATAATATATTAGTATATATATATATATATATATATAGATAAAATAACTCCTTGAGTGAATCTTCACTTACCAGGATTAGATTCACTCAAGGAGTTATTTTATCTATACAAATTGAACTGCGGTTTAATTGCAGTATTTACATCAATATATATACTATATACTATATATATATATATATATATATATATATATATATATTATATATATACTATATATATATAATATATATATATATATTATATATATATATATATATAATTATATTTTATAAGCTCTATGGAACGCTGATGTCATAAAATCGCTGTGACATCCAGGCTTCGCCAGAGAACTTATTATATATATATATATAATATTATAGTATATATATATATATAGTTTAATTAGTATATATATATATATATATATATATATATATATATAATAATATATATAATATATATATATATATATATATATATTATATATATATATATAGTATATATATATATATATATATATATTATATATATATAAGACTCTTTGGGAAGCCTGATGTCACAGGAATCGAGCTTAGATTTTCAAACGTCCAAATATATTCAAGAAAGGTGAAGAGGCGCAGTCGTCGCTTTGTGCGAGTCGCGAGATTTCATTTATAACCTTTTAAGATTGAAAGATATTTACTCTTCCGACTATTTCACGGGATGG
This sequence comes from Trachelipus rathkii, assembly GCA_015478945.1. NCBI lineage: Eukaryota > Metazoa > Arthropoda > Malacostraca > Isopoda > Trachelipodidae > Trachelipus > Trachelipus rathkii. Next base: position 9,587 of record JABUQX010031965.1, read on the forward strand.
ATGAAAAAATTATTATTATTATTATTATTATTATTATTATTATTATTATTATTATTATTATTATTATTATTATTATTATTATTATTATTATTATTATTATTATTATTATTATTATTTTTATTATTATTTTTTATTTATTTATTATTATATTATTATTAAAATTATTATTATTATTATTATTATTATTATTATTATTATTATATTATTATTCATTATTATTTTATTATTTAATTACTATTATTATTATATTATTATTATTATTATTATTATTATTATTATTATTATTATTATATTATTATTATTGAATTCGTTATTTTTCCAATTCATTTCGAAGTTTAGAAGAAAAAAAATAATTGATACTCTTTTAATTTCTTTGCTTATATTTTTATTTATACCTCTTTCTATAGAGATTAACGGCGACTTATATTCCGATGGTTGGAAGAAGTCTCGATGATATAGTCGAAGTTCTTGCAAACATATGCACTTTTGTGTACATATGTTTTTTTTTTTTTTTTTTTTTTTTTTTTTTTACAGTTAGCACCACCGCTCACGAGCATAGCCCTAATCTAGAAGGGGTGTGTCAATTTTAAAGTCTGAGCAAGACAAACCCAAGAAGAGCAATAGTTCACAATCACATCGACGATAGTGACGAACGCTTTGGACTCTCGCTTAAGTTGGGCGAGTGGCTCTACCGCTGACTACCGGACGCTATGTTTCGTGCTTGATCCATTCCTTCTTGACCTATACGAGCCGACTCCGCCGAATGTCCATTCTTCTTATAATAAATAATTAAATCCAAAAAAATGTTTGTCCATTTATTTTACTTAACTTTTATTACATCAGAAAGAACCAAGAATTAAATTTTGTTGCTCCTCCGTTAATTAAATTAGGTTTTAGTTTTGTTTAAATTTTGTAAAAAAATTTATTTGTAATTTCTTTTTCTAAAAGGTTTTTGCAAGCTGGATCAAATGTTCTCTCAGGAAACCATCTCCCTCCCAAGCACTCAAAGTGCCAATCTCTCGATGTCAGCTCTTGTGTTTCTTGGTTATCTTCTCTAATTCCTTTCTTCTGAATCTTCTCTTTTCTTTTTCCATTCTCTTTTCAATGCGTCCGCTCTCGAGACTGCAGTCGGCTCATATATGAACAAGTTCTTCAAAATTAGAATATTAGAAAAGACAATTCCATTGAAGGATATATATATATGTTAGATAAAGACTATAAAAGTCTAGAGAATAGTTAGATAATATATATATATATATATATTATAACATAAATTATATATATATATATATATATATATATATATATATATATATATATATATATAATATATATATATATATATTATATATATATATATATTATATATATATATATATATATAATATATATATATTATATTAGAGGTGTAGCGGCATAGTGATTTTTCACTTATCCCGGATGCGATGCGATAGTTAAAATCACTATCCCGCGAATTGCGGATGCGGATAGCGGATAGTTAAGTTTTTTAGAGTTTTAGCCACAGGAACTTCATATATATATATATATATATTATATATATATATGTAATAATATATATTTATATTTTAAAAATATAATATATATAATATATATATATTATATATATATATATATATATATATATATATTATATATATATATATATATATATATACGTTATATTATATATATATTATAAAATATATATATATTATATATATATATATATATATATATTATATATATATATATAATATATATATATATATATTATATATATATATATATATATTATATATATATATATATATATATAATATATAATATATCATATATATCCGTGTTACCAGAGTGCAGGACGCTTGGACTCAACTCTTTTACACCCCCACAAACATCTTTCCCAAGCATCTACCAATTTGGAAAATGGTGCATATATTAATTCTTGAAATTAAAAATTCTCAAATTATTTTTCAAAAACAAAAGCTTCTGAAGCTGAAGCTGAAGCTGAAGCCCTTTCAGGGGAGACTTTGCTTATCTTTTCGTCTAAATGGGATCTGCACCACTGAAAGACGCTCACTCTACACTGTGTTGAGGCAAAGGGGGGGGGTGTGCTAAGAATTTTCTGGACGACTTCTGCGAAGATGTGGATAAACTTTTACAAGTATCAATTCCACGAAAGACCCTTGATCTTGTATCTAGATTCAGCTTTTTCCCTTTTGATATCTGCGATCAATGATGAGTGTCTTTTGACCTCTGAACAAGGCTCTTCATCGCTGCTAGAAGCCAAGAGAACGTTCATGGATTCAGCAATGATTGGCTAACAGATGGTAATTGCGTGGCTGTTTGGTGTGATCTTTTGCTTTTTTATGCTGGTGATATTTCTGCCTTTGGCATCTCATCACATAGACATCCTAAATTAATTTCACCCTTCCTGTATCACGTGGTTCAAGAAATTTTGTTTTGGATCTAGGATTTAGAAAAGTTGCTATTGTAAATGCCGTAATCGTTTTGCAGAGTTTGAAATCTATTATCTATCTCCAGCATGTGTGTTTCTGTCCTCTTTGAAAGTCCTTTGCTTTTAATATATATATATATATATATATATATTATATATATATATTTATAAATATATATAATTATATAATATATATATAGTATATATATATATATATATATATATATATATATAGGTATTATATATATATAATATATATTATATAATATATATATATCTATATATTATATTTATATATATTTATATATATATATAATATATTGTATATTATATATAGTATAATATATATATAATAATATATTATATATTAATAGTATATATATAGGTAGTGCACACACTTTCTCATATTCAATAGATGATCTATCCGCTATCCGCAAAAAAATTAATGCGGATGCGGTT
>JABUQX010031965.1:17500-23545 GCA_015478945.1 Trachelipus rathkii
GGTAGTATATATATATATATATCAGAGGTGGGTACCCCGCTCATTTAGGGGTAGTCCGCTAGCGCGCCTCCGCACCTCGAGAAAACGTAGTCTGCTAGCGCTTCCTCCGCACTTATCTTCAGACCAACAAACCTCCCGCTATCGAAGTCCGCACGTACCGCACGTCTCCCGCTAATAATGTGCGACTTCACAAAAAGTTTTAAATATTAAATACTAAATAGTATATATCCTATACAAAAAATTTTCATTTATAAATATTATTGAAAATTATATGAATATTTAAAAAATCTCAAGATTTTCCACTTCCTCCTCATTGTCGTCTTCAAAGCACATGAGATCCATAGTTACCCCTTTAAAAAGATTAGGGTGCTCAAATATTAAAGAGCGGTTAAGACTGACCTCTTTGGCCCTCAAAATGTATCCCCACCAAATTACTTAAATATTCGCTCTACAACCCGCAGAACTAGGGAGAAGGTTATTAATGATTTTATGAACAAGTTCAATCATTCTGCCTATGCTGAAAAGGAAAGATGCCCTTGGTGAGAGGAGTGCTGGTGTTTAGTTCACTTCCAGCCAGTAGATTGCCTAAATTTTAAATCCTCTCACCTAAATCATACTGCCATCCTTCTGAAATATTTTGACCACCCTGTTCACCCATAAGAGGTCTATTTCGTCCCAGACTTTAGTAGAATCCCATGAAAGCCTCGACTCCTGCAGAGTCGATGCTAATCCTACGTATCAGCTCGGTAGCTATATATATATATATATATATTATATATATATATATATTATAATTATATATAGTATTATATATATATATATAATATATATAATATATATATTATATATATACGTATACTATAATATATATATGTTAACAGTTTCTGTCGTAAAACCCAATATAATAGCTATATTATATATATAATATATATAATATATATATACATATATATACTTAATATATATTATATATATATATATTAGTAGTATTAAAATAGTATATATATTATATATATATTATTATAATATATAACGTATATATATAATATCTAATATATATATATTAGTAGCCTTATTGTGGGTTTTCTCATACTAATATTCCTTATATTGCCTTAGTTTTATTATAGTAATAATAATTAATTAAAGTTATAGATGAGGGTTATCCATTCAGTCTATAAAAATCAATTTAAATGTTTATTTATTATATATGGTCCTTTAAGGAGGTTTGAAGATTATTTTTGGAAGTTGATAGAATTAATTCTAATATAACAATAGTCCTTAGAATAAGTATATGTATTAAGTTATAAACTTTAAAATAAAAATTATATTTCTTTTATTATAACCAAAAGAATTCCTAATAAGTAAACTATATTTTCATTTTTTAAAAAAGGTGCGGAACAAAAGAGCGGACACTTTTTTTGATCCGCACGTACAAGTCCGCTATTTCCTGACGACTCCGCACCTCCGCTAGTCCGCACCTATTATGGTAGTCCGCTCGAGACGACCTAGGTGGGATAGGCGACTAGAAAGTGCGGAAGTGCCACCTCTGATTATATATATTATATATAATATATATATATATATATAATATTATATATACTTATATATATATATATATATATATATATATAATATATATATATATATATATATATATATATAATATGGGCAAATTACTGAACGTGATCAGTAGAACTATCTCGAAAAAGTATGAACACTTAACAGAAAAACCAATTAAAAATTTGGGAATCAGCGTATAAAAGCTTATTACAAAAGAATGTGAAAGAAAATCTCGAAAAGTACGACACTTCAGAAAAACAAATTCATATTTGGATCAGCGTATAAAGCCTATTATATGTAAAGTCGTTTTAGTTGACTTAACCACTAACGGAACACCCTAGAGCCCCAAAAATATGAAGTTCAAGACATATATTTTCCATTAGGGGCTGCGACCGATGGGGGGACAGAGGGGGGGAGACGACGTCCCCGTCGTCCACCTAGAGCCCGAGAGACCAGCCGACTCCTTTTTATCTAGGCGGTCTACCCTTAGGGGGGTTCGTTGTTTTAAATTATAAACACGACTTTTGGTAGCATATAATAAGCTTTATACGCTGATTCCAATATGTAATTTGTTTTTCTGGTAAGTGTTGTACTTTCGATTTTTTAGGCAATATGATAATAAGCCTTTTATAGCGCTGAGTCCAAATATGTAATGGTTTTTCTGCAAGGGTCATACTTTTCGAGATAATTCTACTGATCACGCTCTGTAATTATGCCTTATTTAATATATATATATAATACTATATATATATCATAATATATATATATATATATATATATAATATATATATATATATATATAATATATATTATATATATATATATATAGTATATATACTATATATAATATACTATATATATTATATATATTATATTATATATAATATATAATATATATATAATATTATATATATATAACTTGCTTCTTAATACTGTAATTTATTTTCTTGTGACTGTGAAGCTCTATTATTGCTAAAAGTGTTCTTTCCAATTTTTTATACTTTTATTTCATACCAGAATTTGTTAATATTAATTAATAAAATAATAAAAATAAGGCAAAATTCTTATAAAAAACAAAAAATGTTGGATCCATCAATCGATATGTATATGGAAGTGGAATGCGGATAACAGACATGATCCATAATATATATATATATATATTTTTTTATATAGTATTTATATATATTATAGTATATATATTACTATTATATAATTATATATATAAGTAATATTATATATATATATATGTATTACGTAATATATATATAGTTTATATATTATATAGTATTATATATTAATATATATATAAATATGGTTCATGTGAGCTGGATGACACGCAAACTTGAGTAGTTAATGTTTAGGTTATCTATTACATTTTTGTTTAAATTTTTTATGTCTAGGGTAAAAAAAATATATATAATTCTACTGATTTTATAAAGTTGAAGCAGCTAAAGTGTAACTTTACTTTCCCTTATAATTTAATAGTTTAAATATATATTATGTATATATTATATATTATATATATATATATTATATATATTATATATATATTATACTATATATATAATATTATATAATTATATATATTATAATATTATATATACTAATATATATAGGAGAGAGAGAGGAGAGAGGAGGAGAGAGAGAGAGAAAGACAAAATAAAAAAGAGCGATAAAAAAAAATATTATATACAATATTTTCGAACATTATTAAACTTTATCCAGTTTAATAATATTTTTTAAAGGCATAAATTCCAGAAGGGCCAGGAGAATTATCTCGAAATATATGACACTTACAACAGAAAACCAAATTACATATTTGGAATCAAGGTATAAAGGCTTATTACCTAGGAAGTAAAAAAAAAAAAATCGAAAGTACGACACTACAGAAAAAACAAATTACATATTTGGAATCAGCGTATAAAGCTTATTATATGTAAGTCGTTTCGTCCCCCCCTTCTGTCCCACCATCGGCTCGAGCCCCCTAAAAATTGAATTTCAAGGAAACATATTTCCATTGGGGGCTCGAGCCGATGGTGGACAGAGTGGGGACGAAGTCCCCCCGTCGTCCAGCGGGAGGCCGAACCCCGACTCCTTGTATCAATGCGGTCTACCCTGTTGTATTCTCGTGTAATCTTTAAATTAATAAACAACTTTGCATATAATAGTCTTTATACGCTGATTCCAAATATGTAATTTATTTTTTTTGTAAGTGTCGTATTTCCGAGTTTTTTTTTTTTTTTTTTGACATTCCGGTAATAAGCTTTATATGATTAAAAATATGTATTTGGTTTTCCTGTGTTGTCATACGTTTCGAGATAATTCTCCTGGCTCCTTTCTGATATTTTGCCTTTTTAAATTATTTGTATAAACGGTTTTTCATTTAATTTTAATAATAAACGTAATTATCATTTTATTTTTATTTGAACGAAAATTCGTACCTAAGGAAATAATTATTAACTAAACACAATTCGAAATAAGTTCATACAATTTTTTAATAAAAAATTTTTAAAAAAAGGAAAAATCTGAGCTTCACACCGAAAGCAATTTCTGGACAATTAATACTGCATTTTTAACTTTTTTAACATAAAAAAAACTACTCAAGTTTGCGGTTGCATCCAGCTCACATGTACGCATATATATAGTATTATATATATATACTATATATATATATATAGTATATATAATATATATATAATATATATATATATATATATTATTATAATATATATATATATATTATATAGGTAAAGGTTACTTTTACGCGACACTTCTAGAAAAGAGAAAAAAATTGAGGGTTGCCAGATGATGCTCTTAATTTGTTATTCTGCTTGAAAACATAAATGTCGGCTATTTTTCAAGATTTTTAACTATTTAATTATTATATATTTTAATTATTTTAAATAAATACTTAATTTTAATTAATTACTTAATTAATTAAATAATTAAAATAATGTTTTTTTTTAATAAATTATAGGTATGAAACTATTTACTGAAATAAAGTGCGTAACTCAAATTCGTAAATATAGCCTACTGACTTTGACAATATTTATTTATTTTATGTTTTGTTTGTGTTCCGATGTGAATTTATTGAACGAAATTGCTTGTTGGTGTGAAGCGCTTTTAAAGTTTGATTCTTTTAGGTTTTTTTATTAAAAATTTTATAATTGGATTACGACTTGTGTTTGTTATTTAATTATTTATTAAATATAAAGAGTCACATATTTAATTAATGCTTTATTCATTTATTTATTTATTTAATTAATTTAATTAAGGTATTTTACCATATCTGTACCAATTATCTTTGAAATTACATTATTAAAATATACCAAAAGCCGTATAATTCAATTTTCCGAATTTACGCAAACCTATCACTATACCTTGACTTAGAGGCGCTGTATTCAAACCTACATACGTTATTTTAATTTTAACCTTTTGATATATATATATATATATATATATATATATATATATATATAATATATATATATATATATATTATATATATATATATATATATATATATATATATATATGGTATATATATATATATATAGTAAAATAAAAGATTTTAAATTTTTGACATTATAGTAAAAAAGTCGTCAACGCCTATTATTTAGCGCAAAACAAACAAATAAGTAGCAAGGCAACCCGCAATTTTTTTCTAGAAGTGTCGCGTAAAAGTACTTTACCATATATATATATACTTGATATATATAATAATATATATATATCAGTATATATATCTTATATTTTATTATGTATATATATTATATATATATAATATATATAATATATATTATATATATATATTATATATATAACCGTCCTTATCGAATTGTCAAAAAAATTTGACTTCGGCTACATTCTTTCACACATATTAACCAAGACCCTATATATACTACTCGCTCAAAAATAATGCACCACTAAGGTAATTTGTCACCCGCGGAACAGAAAGACCCCTAACCCCATGAAACACGGCACACCAACACAGACGAACAGCATCAGTGTCCTATGTATATCACTCCCGGCAGAGAAATTGACTGCAGTATTGGAGCCGTCCGGTGCGATGTATTTTGAGGATAAACATAAAACCACGTACTAGACGTGGGGAGTGGGGGTAGATTATGTCAGGGGTAAATCGAGCGAGGGATCATTCACGTGCGAAGCGACTCCGATAAACATGGAGAGGAAAGTGCGTCAACTGTCAAGAGTTCAGTGCGTGCAGATAACAACACTCCACGCCGAAGGACACGTCGACAGGACAGGTCGTCGACTCCTTGCGTACACATTAAATACCGCCCGGAGGTCTGCCATAGGTCTTCCGCACACCACGACACAAAGGGTGCGACTGGCATTTTCCCGAGAACACATTCATTTGAACGGTCTGGCGATTGGAAAAGGTACTCTTACGGACGAGTCGATAGTTTTCTCTGTACGCCTCGAACAGGCATGCTAGATGTATATCGACGACGACGGGAGGTT